>BQNB010021274.1:39552-64434 GCA_026074375.1 Tanacetum coccineum | reverse complement strand
TTAAGGTAGGTGGTAGGAGATGGAGTACTTGCACGAGAAGTTTGGACATTATCATCATCATCATCATCATTGTGTTGATGAGATGACGTACCTTGAAGATGAGAAGATACAGAATGACGTGCCTTGCCATGATCACTTTGAGTTCGTTGAGTTTGTTTTAGGGCAAGAGGACGCATGACTCGATCAACAATGTCATAAATGCCATTGTCAAGATGAGGATATGTTTCTATGACCTGTCAATAGAGACGAGTAAGAAACATGCCATACGAAAGATTAACGGTTGGAGTATATCTAGCACATCGGATTCTTATGACAAAAAAATAAGCAAGATTGTATTGTTCTTCGGCAAAAACACAATACAACATGTAAGCAAGACAAGCGGGAAGATGATCCCGATGTCCTCCTAGTCCGAACATATTTTCTCTAATGATCTATTCCCATTTATTCCTGTCGGGACTTAATTCTTTGGTGAGAATTTGATTTGGATTGAGAGAGACCGTTTGACTTTTAATGGTACAGTCTACCATGACACTTTCCAATTCAAGAAGTCGACGAATGTCGTCGGGAGTCGGAAGATCGGTGCAATATGGTCCCTCTGTTTCTCGAGAATACTCAAGAGATGCAAGGTCCTATTCGTTTGTAAAAACGGCTTGACCATTGTATGGAACGTTTTTATATTTTGTGATTATCAAAACGTAAAGATGTGAAAAAATACTAGTAATGTTTTTAGGCATTATATTTTATCAATAGAGACTTAAATTCTGCTATTCAAACAAGGAGAATGATCAAGATTTCTGATGAACATGCTATGGTTAGTTACATTAATAAGCAGAGGAGAACAAATCACAAAAATTATCAAAATTGCTTATTTTCCTGTTTTCTCTCTCAAAATGAACCCAAGAAAGTGATTCAAGCTCTGGAAGATCCAAGCTGGATAGAAGCAATGCAAGAGGAGCTTCTACAATTTCAACTTCAAAAGGTTTGGACACTAGTTAATCTACCTAATGGCAAGAGGGCCATTGGAACCAAATGGGTCTTTAGAAACAAGAAAGATGAGAGAGGAATTGTCATTAGAAACAAGGCAAGACTGGTTGCACAAGGTTACACCCAAGAAGAAGGCATTGATTATGATGAGGTTTTTGCTCCTGTTGCTAGGATAGAAGCAATCAGGTTATTTTTGGCCTATGCATCATTTATGGGGTTCATTGTGTACCAGATGGATGTGAAGAGTGCCTTCTTATATGGTACTATTGAAGAGGAGGTATATGTTTGCCAACCTCCTGGTTTTGAAGATCCACAGTTCCCTGACAAAGTGTATAAGGTAGAAAAAGCTTTATATGGTCTACATCAAGCTCCTAGAGCCTGGTATGAGACCTTGTCTACCTACTTAATTGAAAATGGATTTAGAAGAGGCACTATAGATAAGACTTTGTTCATCAAGAAGGACAAAGGTGATATCTTGTTAGTACAGGTGTATGTTGATGATATCATCTTTGGGTCCACAAAGAAGTCTTTATGTGATGAGTTTGAAGGTTTGATGCACAAGAGATTCCAGATGAGTTCTATGGGGGAACTCACTTTCTTCTTAGGATTGCAAGTACAACAGAAGGAGGATGGAATCTTCATTAGCCAAGACAAATATGTGGCTGAAATATTGAAGAAGTTTGATTTTGCCACTGTGAAGACAGCAAGCACTCCAATAGAGACTAATAAGGCATTGGTTAAGGATGAAGAAGCTGAAGCTGTAGATGTTCATTTATACAGATCAATGATTGGATCATTGATGTACTTAACAGCTTCTAGGCCTGACATAATGTTTGTAAAATAATGAAGAACACCCAATTTTGATTGTGAGCAAAATTGAATGAAATCAAATGAAAAGAATGATGGAAAACTTACAATAGATGTGTTGATATGATAGTTAGTAATATACCCTTGCGAATTTTTGGTTAAATGGATTATTTGAAGTTTTGATTTTGATAGTTATGGTGTTGGGTTTTCGTCACAGTGAGTGGGAGAGGAGAGGAAGAGTGAATTTTGAGTTTGGCATAAAAATTCGTCTGAAAGGAGGTGTTTGTTTTCTTAATCGACAGTCCCCCGTAATTAAATAAGGGCCCCGCCCTCTTTTTATCACAGCCGCGTACCCTTAATTTTAAGGGGCCGCACACCTGAAAGGACCCCTTTTTTTTTGCCCCGACATTCTTTGATCCCTATTATTAGTAATAAATCCTTAGTTGTTTTAATAGGCCAAAATAAAAACTTAACATTGTGTTTCAATGATAAAGGTGATAATTTGACATTTTAATTAACCTTTCGTTAAAAAAAATTCTTGGATTATTTCGGACGAGATAATCAAGACGTCAATTTGAGAGGTGATTTAGAGATGAGATTTCTTGCAAGGAGGAGGAATTAATTTCTTCGAAGAAAAAGAAATTAATTGATTCGTTTTGAGATGAGACGAGAATGGATAGCGAAGATAATGAAATAGTAAGACATGGTTGAAAATATCAACAAGTTGATTCCGATAGACGTAGATGATGGATCCAAGACGATCATCGAGGTCGAAGGGAGTTTGTTTCATCCATAGTGTGTCTATGATCTTCGCGCGACTAATCCTACTTCTATGTTAAATTGTTAACCAACAATTAGCTTGCTCATCTTGCATCTACGTGAAGTTTCTATCGTGGTCATAAAAGATTTCTATTTTGTAATGTATGACTATAATCAAACGCTGAAGAGAGTTCATAGAGAACTAATCTCTTCAAAAAAGCTAGAAAACCAACAAATAAAATCTCTAAGACTACACAATCATCTAAGAAATAAATAAACTAACAAACTGCAACATCATAGTAACACTAGACATTTACTTATAATCTATATTCTACGAATATGAAAAGTGAGACGTACTTAGTCTTAGAATTGTCTCATAATGTTTCATGATGTAAAAATACTAAGGGTTCATGCGAACCTTATCATGAATTTCCTTAATCCTGGAGACAAAGAATGTTTATGAAGCACACTCCTTTCAAAAGGTTGTGAATGGCTTAGCCATTTGGTTCCTCCACGTTTCATGTGTCCGAAGTTATTTGTTTTCCCGCATATGTCAACGTTTCATGTATCCGAAGTTATTGTTTCCGCATATGTTTTGCATTTGATTCGAACACATGCACGGTGAGTATGTTCCACATTGTGTGATTAGTGTTAGAGTAATTTGGTATACCTTGGTCTCTCCTAGGTTGAGGTGTTTTGGAACGAGGATGAGAGTTTTCATTTCTTCTCGGAGGAGGTGTTTTAGACCTTATTGTGGGTTTAGTAAATCCGACTCCGGGTTTTAAGGAGGGTTTGTAAAAACGTTTTACCACATCATCACTTGCAATAGGAATTTTAGTATTATTTATAAGTATAAATCTTGGGTTTGATTCTATCAATATTTCTTTCGACTTAACTTCTTGGGCTTTTACAAACTTTATTTGTTTGGTTTCGCTAGGTGATCCTTTGGTAAAATTAAAACCTAACCCGGATTTATCTCCGAAAGTTTTATAAGAACTTATTATTTTCTTAAATGAGTTACTACTATCATTAAATTGATTTAGCCTAGATATTTTCTTTCTAAGCTTCTCATTTTTAAGCTTGTGGTCTTGACATAATTTACATTCTTCAATTACTTCCTTACCTTTTTCTAACCTAGATAGTCTATCTTTTAATTCTAGTACTTAATTTTCTAATTCTATTTTAGATTGTTTTAGACTTTTGTTTTTAGCCATGACTTTTAGTCCTAATTTGCATAGTCTACTATATTCATTATCTAAGTCCTTTTCGTCTAGTAATGATTGGTCATTACTAAAGTATTCGGTTTCGGAAAATACCTCATTTGAAGCTTTAGCCATAAGACACTTTTCGTCATTTGTCTTCTCCTCTTCATCTTCGTCGCTATCACTCCAAGATCCTCCAACAAACGCTTTTTAATTTTGATATCTTGATAGTTTTGGACATTCTCCGACGAGATGATTTGGATCTCCACACTTAAAGCATTTTCTTTCGCCTTTGCCATTTTTGTCGTCTTTATTTCTTTGAAATGATTTTCTCTCTTCATGTGGTTGTCTTACGAATCGTCCTCGTCTTTTGAAGAATTTCTTGAAGTCTCTTACGGCCATGGCGTATTCTTCATCTTCACTATCGGAGGTTGAGCTATCATCATCACTCGAATCCTTTCTAGCTTTCAAGGCAATAGATCTACTTTGTTCTCTTTTGCTTTTGACGGTTTCAGAATCTTTCTTAATTACTTCTTCATAAACCTTCAAATTCCCAATGAGTTCGTCAAGTGATAGAGTTGTTAGATTCTTTGATTCTTCAATCGCCGTGACTTTTGCGTGCCATTTAGGATGTAGTGCCCTAAGAAATTTCCTAACATAATTCTTGCTCGAAAAACTTTCGTCAAGTGCTTTTAGACTAGTAATAATAGTGTTAAATTTAGCAAAGACATTATCTATTGATTCCTCTTCCGGAATCATGAATTGTTCATATTGTTGAACAAGAAGATCTATTTTGTTAGCTTTGACTTGATTATTACCTTGATGAGTGATTAACAAAGTATCCCAAATTTCTTTTGCGGTTTGACACATAAAAATTCTTTCGTATTCTTTTCGTGGCAAAGCATTATAAATTACCATTTTAGCTTCATTATTTTTAGCAAGTTTCTTTTTAAGATCATCATTTTGTTTATGAAAAGGTACAACTTCATCCTTTTTAGTTTCGGGATTATTTTGAATAGGAGAAAAATCACCATCGGTAATAATATGCCAAAGATCTAGATCTTTTGATTTCACATAAGTTTCGAATCTATTTTTCCAATAAATAAATCAATCACTTTCAAATAGTGGTGGTCTTTGCATACTTTGCCCTTCTAAATATTTTTTCGATTCCATAGATCGATTCAAGTTTTAAAATACAATTTGTTTTAAAAATCTTGTTTAGCGTGGCTCTTGATACCAATTGTGGAAAACTAGAAGGGGGTTGAATAGTTTACCGCTTTTTAATTTAAGGTTTTAAAGTGTTGTAAAAATTCTAGATTCGACTTTATGTGAATTCAATACTTGCACAATATAAACAATATACCTATCTAAACAATTAATAAGATAGTATGAGAAAGTAATGCAAGACAAGAAATAAGAGTAAGAACAATCAAACCACAACGCGAGGATTTATAGTGGTTCGGCAACGAAGCACCTCTTCGCCCTACTCCACTCCCCGAGCACCAAACTCGAGAGTTTTCTTCACTATGTCAACAAGCTCCCTTATGGCGGAGAAAACCGCACACAACATTGCTTACACCGATTTACGACACAAAGCTAAATGTCGAGTTCTAATCTTAGCTAGAACCAATCTATCACAACACAACTTCACGACTTGTTCACGACTTCACGACTTCTTCACAACTTCAAGACTTCTTCACAACACTACTTATATCACAACTATCTAGCACTACTTGGTAAGATCACCACGATCTAACTATACTTACAAAGATCGCCAAGATCTAGCAACTACATAACTTTACAAGATTTATAAAAGATTTACAAGTTATGATATGAATGCAATAAGATTGCAACAACACACAAAGGTGTAATACTTCTTCACTTGATGATGGAAGTATTATTCTCTTGCACTTGAGGAATTGAGCTTGGATCACTTGGAAACAAAGCTTTATGATTAAATGATCAAAGGATTTTAGAGAGGATATGTGGGCTGTTTTGGGCAGAAAGAATGAGTGCAAAAGGTGAGAAATAGTGGGGAAAAGTCCAATATTTATAGGACAAACTGGGGGAACGTCTACCTAGGGGCGGTCCCCTTAAAATTAAGGGGGGCGCCCGTGTATTTAAGGGGGCCGCCCTAGACTAGGGCCTCCCCGGTTTGTCTTTTGTGTAGGGGGAATTTTTTGGAACTTTTCTAGCCGTTTTAGGTTTGAAAATTTGAATTTCAAAATGTTTATTTTGAATAAAACATTTCTTTTAATTGTAGAAAATGTTTTGTAATGTTTATAAAAATGTTTACAACATTTTATAAAAGTTTGAGGTGAATAAAAATTTTCTTTGATTATAAAATGCATTAAGCATTTATTTATTTATACCTTTAAGTGATATAATTATCGAAATGAAAATTTACTACTAATTACTTGTTTATGTTTAATTTTACATTGAACGTTTTTATATTTTGTGATTATCAAAACGTAAAAACGTAAAAAATATTAATAATGTTTTTAGGGATTATATTTTGTCAACACAATGAATCTCTCGTCTGTCATATCGTTATTCCTTCCTTGACCAGTTCTCGTCGATTTACTTCTAAATTCTTAGCATCTTATCCAGTCTTCAAACTCAAAATTCTCTTATCAAATAATACTTACATCGCACCTTGACCTAAGTTCATCGAGTCAAAATACTTAATGAAATCTTTTATAAACAAATACACAATACTTTTTTTACAAACTCTAATGCAAACGCTTGTACAATAGGTTGTGTTCGTAAAATATGTTACTAAGTAAAACTTATTAAATAGGTCGTGGCCAGGTACCGTTGCGCATGTAGCTAGAAATCATCTACTTTTATCTACCATTAGCTTATTTGAGGTGAGTTCTCGTAGCCCCACTTTTCAAACTCTTTTCTGTTGGGGGAAAATGATACTCAAAATCTATTTCAACTACTTTTACTACTGTGCAAAATCTCTTTTTTTTGGACAATGCTATGTGCCTATGATTGCGTGTATGAATGCTATGTGAACACTATGTTAATGCTATGCGAATACTATGAGATCAATCTATGCGAAGTTCCAATGTGAATTTCTGCCCCACACTATTTAGCCGACTGTGTAGCTCCAGCTGGTAGGCGATAAGTTCGGAGGACTATAAGCGCGCGAGGATTCTATTGAGTTGATGATTTGGGTTGGGATACCCTGGTATGATATGTTGATGTGTTGATGATTTAAATATAGTTATATGCATTCTGCTTTCATATTGCACAACTGTCCACTCTTATATTCTAGCACAGCAAATGGGTTTACTTCTAAACCTACGAGCTCACCAACGTAATGTTGACCCTTTCGAGTATCATTTTCAGGTGATCAGTATTTTAGATTGGAGGTAACGGAGTACAAGATTTTACAATGACTACGTTACATTCCCAAGGACACGCATGTATTTCATTTTTAAAACTGTATTCAATGTAACTTTGTAAATCAAATTCTCTGTATTAAATTATGGTGTAATCTTATATCTTGTGCGATGTAAATGATTATGTCGCATCCCGTGTTTCCGCTTCTAGCGGGGTGTGACATGGTGAGAGATTAAATTAATAAAAAAATCCAAAGAGGCAAAAATAGGTTCGTGCGGATCATCTTTTGTGAGAGGAATGGGGCAAACCTGGGTCGGCCGGGTGCCATCTAAAATGAAATATTAATAAAAAAATCCAAAGAGGCAAAAATGGGTTCGGGCGGGTCATTTTTTGTGAGAGGAATGGGGCAAACCCGGGTCGGGCCGGGTGACATTTATAATAAAATATTCCAAACATTCCTGGTAATTGTATATTGTTAAAATAAAATTAAAATTATATCATTTGTTGGCTATATGGAATTCTCTGGATGTCAAGTTTTGAATAACAAATAATCAAAAAGGAAAATATTCTTTGGCCAAACCAACATGGAGCCATTCTGTGCCCTCCAATCATCCCCCGACATTCTTCTGTTAAGTTTGGCTAAGCAATGACATAATTGCTTTGTCGTTTTGTATCAAAAACAGTTAGCTTTATTAGAAACTAGTTTAAAGACCCGTGGTACTCACGGGGTATTTTAAAGAATTTATTTTGAAAGAAGTTATATGCATAAATAAAGTAAGAAAAACACCGAACGTAAACTCGTTTTTTAATATATGAAAGAAATAATCAGATAATACGTGAATTATTTGATAAACATTTGAGTTTGTAACAATCATTATAATAAACATTGATGCGTTTTGGTCTCCAGCTTTTATGGTCTTGAATATCAAAGGACGTCTGTGAGCGCTAATCAAATTAATAGCCAATGTCCATTCAATGAATACCTAACAGTCAATTGAAAATGTAAGTAAAAGTAGATTGTGATCAATAATTAATTAGACTTTAAAATATAGTAAAATAGCTTAAAGACAAAATTGTAAAATATATATGACATAGCTTAATGACCCGTGTAACCCCGGATGTATTTTTAAAAAATGTTTGTAATAAGTCATGTGTGTAAATAAGTAAGAGAAAAAACAAACGTGAACATATTTCATTCAATATGAAAAGAAATAAATCAGATAATACGCGAATTATTCGTCACACAATTGAGTTTGTATGAATTATAATTATAAAGGTAAATGCAATTTGATCTCCAAGTTTGATGGGCTTGAATAGCAATAATCATGAGTGTTAATCAATCGAGCAACGAATGTCCATTCTGCAAACACCTAATAATCAATACAAAATGTAAGTAAAAGTAGATTTTGATTACCAATTTAGTAGAAATTTGAATACGTTAAAAAGCATGTGAGATGTATATTGTACATATCTCTTTTGCTTTTACCCTGAAAACGGCATGTGTTACGCATTAGTAAAGAGGTGTTTCAGTAGGCTTACGATCAAAAGTTTTATGTTCATTTCACAAATAATTCACTTTTAGGGAGTAAATACTGTTTTACTTTTAATGGGTACATTTTTACTTATATATCTAAAACTACAATGGGTACATATATACTACCATACTCTCAATTGATATTACCGATAATATGCTTAATTAATCCACACTTGGATACACAAAAAGAAAACCAATTCAACCAAAAGTGATGTCATAGTTGAGTTGTTAGCAACTGTGAGCGAATGAAAAAAAGGAGAAATGAAATCATTCGCATATGATAGATTAAAGAATGAACCTTTATCAAATTTGGATTACATGAAGTTTTCCAGATGATTAAATTATGATGTTTAGCTGACATGGTGAAAGAAAAAATTACTTGCATCTACTTAAAAAGATGTAAAAATTGTTAAACTAATTGAAAGACGGGTCACCCATTTTATTGAATTTTTTGTTAGAATGTTAACTTTGATCTAACAACAAAACTTCATGAGGCCAAAAGATTAGTTCTAAGCACCTCATGCACTATAGATTCTTACAATATCTACATGTAAAACACACAATAGGGCTTCACAAAATAGAGCTTCAAACAAATCTCTCATACAACTCGTCAAGTAGAAGGAAACTAACAACAGGTCTAAGTACATATTCCCTTCCTATAATGCTTACATGTAAGCTCCCCTCGTTCTTCTCATCCCAACGTCATCATCACCATCTGTATCCTATTCTACTCTAGCCATATTTGGTTCGCCATGTAATCAAATATCTTGTAAATATCTACTGTAATAATAAAGATAAAAAAACTTTATGACACTCACCTCCGTTCGTATAAGGTCACCAAAATGATTCAGACGCAAGGGCTTTATAGATGCAGGTATACGCTTAAGCACACGACATCAACAAAGCTTCCAGCTTTCGCCACAGTGTCTTTAATATCATTTAAGTCTCGACTATATTAGTTATAAGTGGTCTTGCTTTTAGGGTTGTAGCTTAAGCAGCCAAGGTGTTCTCTGCCTTTGCCTTCGCTGATTTTTCGAGGGTGGTAACAGCTAACATAAATCCCAGATCTATAAGTTGTGGTGTGAAGTTTTGACCTTTCTTTGATATACATAAGTTTTGTGGTTTCTGAGTTTTGATACTTTCGCTTGGTAATTTTGACCCGTTAATTAATATATGGTTGACTTAGGTTGTGTCTTATGTCTAAACGGTCATATGGTGCAAATCATATTATTTACTAAGAGAAATGTTCCGAAAAATGTCACCCACCCCAACTATAATTTATGCATATAAATTGATAAACTATTTTAGGCATAAATTGTTTGCCTCGACGTGTACCAAAGTCAATTTTTACATACTAATAATTTAACTTGACCAACACACCCATCTTATAACCTCTTGTTTTTTTGTGTGTTCTAATTCACTAACCTTTAGTCTTAATTAGTCTTCACGGTTCGGATTTTGTTTATAAGAAAAGTTGATTGAGTAAATCAAGTAACGACATAATTCCAAAGTAATATATATGGAAGAAAGCTCATCCTAAATTTTAACTTCCGGTTTTACTACATATTTTATAACCATTTTTCCTATAGTTGGATAGTTTAGTGGATCATGCTAAAAAAATACATACGAAATTATGTACGCTCTTCTTACCTTAAAAGAAAATGTTGTGGCAGCCTAAATATACTTTCATCTCATTTATGTGAAATGGGTCAGTTAGGATTATCTTTGTTATTAACAGAAATAGCTAAAAGAGTAATGGACCGTGACCTAAAGTTGTTCACGACATAAATAAATGTTTAGTAGTTAATAGTAGTTAATATTTTTATGACTTCTAAGAAGTCAACAATATGTTGGAAGCTATGCAAAAAGACCAACAACGTAAGAGTACGTAGTATCACATTCTTAACTATTAGCATCTAAAATTATCATTAACATGTATAGATTTATTACAATACCAATTTTTATCCACCTACATCTTATTATACCTATCGAGGCATTATTGAAGATCTACTCAAAATAAGTCATGTCAAGCTCCTACGTCAGGTTCTAAGTGTCATTATGAAATTTGAGTTAAAATGAAAATAAAATATAATAACTTAACAAAAAATAAGAAGCCTTTTGATTCGTACCTTAAATTTAGTAGCAAAGAAATCGGTAGCAGAAAGCTGTTGAGGCACGAACAAAAGCAACCTACCCATCTATCAACATCAACAAGCTCCTTAAGGAGTTCTGATCCTTGTTCACTACCATGATTCTTGTAAAGGTGATACCTATCAATAACCAAAGTTAAATTGGATTATAACTTTTGGAAAGTGTTAAATCATTAGCCAACATGGAAAGGTTTCTAATCATAAAGACAAAAGTTAAGATGCAATCATTAGAAAGAAAAAACAAAATTTTAAAATAAGAAAGACGAAAACAGAAAGTGTTAGTTGCTTTAACCCTCGTCTATAATGAAGAATACCCACAAATACCAACAGAACGCTAAACATGTATTGAGCTAAATATTTTCCACCACATTACACATGCATGCTTTCTAAAAAGTCTTAGAAAGCCTTCTAAACCTGATTTGTTCCACCTATTATAGTCTCACACAGATGTATAAAATTTCATGCCTGGACATAGAAATTATGTATGAAAAAAATGAGAGTTATAGAAAATTGAATCATATTACACTTTATATAAATACAGACCTTTTTGGATAGTTGCAAAACGAAATTGGTTTTGTTCCATCATTAGAAAACCGACATAGCTGTTTTTTTCTCATCCTGCATCAGGGAAAAGGGTAAATAACATTGACATCCCATAACTTAGTAGGAAAATAGTATAATGACAATCTTTAAGTATTAATTACGCCTTACTGAATTCTGGGTTTAAGTTGACCAGGACACCATCCGCATTCTCGTTACATTATCTGTTTTTACCATTTCGCCCGGTTGTATTTTAGTCTTGAACGTGCCCTGTAATCCATAATCTAAACCAAAATTTGATGTGAAGAATGTGCTTGCAAGAAAAGGACAAATGAGACTTTAAGGATATACCAACCGGCAAAGGGATTTTTTTCTTACTGCTGTCATGGAAGTATGTTGCTGCAATGTTCCTATAGAAGTAACCATACTCAAATTCAGTTTGAGTAGGTGTTAGGCGTTTATGTGTTGGTTTGATTTGCAAAAAAACATATAATCAATCAATTGTCCCATTTAATTTGAGTTCTTCTTTTCTAATTATGGTTTGATGGGCCAAATTGTTTACCACTTACCTGTGATAAATCGAAGTTAACTGTCAACAATGCATTGAAATACTAATAATTGTTGATATCATGATCATCTATATTCTGAACCAAAAAGCTCTTGTAATCACTTTAATAATCAAATCCAAACATCCATTAAAAGTAGTTATTCAAATAAAAAATCACATATAGCCTGTTTTCATAAAAATCCAAGCCAACCAAAACGTAATTAACCTAGTTAAAGAAATATTCAATGTTTGAGTAATGCTAATATAATTGAAAATGAAGTTCAATCTTTTAGTTTTTGATACAACATACATAACTAATTACATACTAAAAAGGTTTACATTTTATCGAACAGTTGGTGTTCAACAAATAAACATAACAACTTTGCCTTACTTAAATCTTGAATTGTTATCCCCTTTTTATCTTGCTTCACAAAATTTGTAGAATGAACCAATATAAATTATTAATCAAATAAAAATTTATAAGCATCAAATTAACACATCAAACTAAAAAAATCAATAAAAACAAATATATACTTGAATTAAGCAAGTACCACTTTCGTTCTTCGTGTACATTTCCTGGTACATACATGTTAAAGAAATATTCAATGTTTGAGTAATGCTAATATAATTGAAAATGAAGTTCAATCTTTTAGTTTTTGATACAACATACATAACTAATTACATACTAAAAAGGTTTACATTTTATCGAACAGTTGGTGTTCAACAAATAAACATAACAACTTTGCCTTACTTAAATCTTGAATTGTTATCCCCTTTTTATCTTGCTTCACAAAATTTGTAGAATGAACCAATATAAATTATTAATCAAATAAAAATTTATAAGCATCAAATTAACACATCAAACTAAAAAAATCAATAAAAAATAAAAAACTTACAAATGCTTAATAGAATATTATCTCTTTTTATCTTGAATTAAACCTACAAAGCCGAAAGAAAAATGATAATGCTAATATCAAGGAATAACATTTTGAAAATAAATGATAGAGAATCGATAAAAGAGTCGACTTGAATTGATTGAGATTCAAAATATTAACAAAGTAGGAATCAGTTGAATACATTGCAATTATGGTATGTATTTTGAATCGGAAAGAGATGAACGAAGCAGTTGTTTTGGGGTTAATACTTAACAAAAATAACAGGTTAGCGTGTAAAGGAAGATTGTATTAGAGTAGGAGTTGTAACTGATTCGAATAAAAGAGTAGTGCATTAGGCTATTATACAATGGTTTATTTATGGAATTGTTTTAATGGTGGTATTTAATTTTTGTGCTTAAAGGAGTTGTGCAAAACCTTATTTTATTAGAGAGT
The DNA here is from genome assembly GCA_026074375.1 of Tanacetum coccineum. NCBI lineage: Eukaryota > Viridiplantae > Streptophyta > Magnoliopsida > Asterales > Asteraceae > Tanacetum > Tanacetum coccineum. The sequence goes on along the minus strand of BQNB010021274.1, from coordinate 51,232 downwards.
ATAGATAAAATTTTGAAAAGAAATGATAGAGAATCAATAAAAGAGTCGACTTGAATCGATTGAAATTCAAAATATTAACAAAGTAGGAATCGGTTGAATACATTGCAATTATGGTATGTATTTTGAATCGGAAAGAGATGAACGAAACAGTTGTTTTGGGGTTAATACTTAACAAAAATAACAGGTTAGCGTGTAAAGGAAGATTGTATTAGAGTAGGAGTTGTAACTGATTCGAATAAAAGAGTAGTGCATTAGGCTATTGTACAATGGTTTATTTATGGAATTGTTTTAATGGTGGGTATTTAATTTTTGTGCTTAAAGGAGTTGTTGCCAAACTCTTATTTTATTAAGAGTAAGATACATATTGAAAAGAAATGAAAGAGAATCGAAAAAGATGTCGACTAGAAATCGATTGAGAATCAAAATATTAACAAATAGGAATCGGTTTGAATACATTGCAATTATGTATGGTAATTTGAACCGGAAAGAAGAGAACGTAACAATAGTTTAGGGGTTAATACTTAACAAAAATTAACAGGTTAGCGTGTAAAGTAAGATGAATTAGAGTAAGAGGTTGTACGAATTCGAATAAAGATTAGTGCATTAGCTATTGTACAATGGTTTATATATGGAATTTGTTTTAAATGGTGGCATTATAATTTATGTGCATAAAGCGTTGTGCAAAAACCTTATTTTATTAGAGAGTATAGGATTTAAAATAAAACAAACCTAGGAGGTTTTTGATCTAATTAAGGAATTTCCGTCCATAATAATATTAGATGGCCTAAGTTATTACGGCCTAAAACTAAATCGTGGGTTAGGGTCAATTGAAGTTAGGGTTTGCATTGCTTATTTATTAAGCTATGTGTTTGTTATAAATACATAGTCAATCCTCTTTATGTAATCACAAAACACAATCAATAATATATCTTTATTCAATATCTTACATGGTATTGAAGATTTAGGTTCAACCCACCATAAAATAGTTGTCCTCTGGTCATCGGCTACTCGTCGATGATTCAGAGGGATCCCGACCTATTTACTTTCTTCCACTTTATAATTCGTGTTTTAAGAGTAGTTTTTATAATCTAAATAAAAAAACCCTAAAAAAAAATCAAAAGACTCTAGCCGTCATAACACTTCACATATATGTTGAATTTAGCCATCAATCCAACAAAATATGATAGTCATCAACATTACTCTTTGTTTTATAATTGAAATCGCCTAAGATTAGTTCTTTTTTACGCAAATAATTAGTCGTAAAAATGTTCTCCCTACCTAAAGGCAAAGTTAAGTCATGACGTAAAAAATAAACGTACGCCAAAGGAGAAGCCGTACGGATAAACAACTAAAGAACTAAGTTTCCGCTAAATACAGTTATGCTTCCATTCCAACAAAGAACAAAGAAGATGATAAAAGAAAATAAGAAGAAGCGGTTTTCAACATATGTTCCAGTTTGTCCGTTTGAAAGTCTGTCGTTCAAACTGGTGGGGGAGTAATTGAGTTTAGGTTATTCGGCCCAAACCTAATCGTGGGTTTGGGTACATTATGTTTAGAGTTTGCATTGCTTGTTTATTAAGCTATGTATTTAGTATAAATACATAGTCAATACTCATTATGTAATCACAAAACAAAATCAATAATATATCTTTATACAATATCTTACAAATAAAAAATTCTAATACATGTTACATCTTTTCGATCACTATAATATGTGCAATAACACTTGCTGACTAGTGTTTATAAACAACGGATAAAACTTCAATAAACTCATTTTTTGTTTTCCATCGCACAACGAAATATTAAAATTACAAATGATAGAGTTTTATAGATTGAATGTATTAAAATAACAAATGATGAGTTTTATAGATTAAATGTATTATATATGAGACAACATAAATGTATTTATACTAAATACAAAACTTTGATAATAAGTAACATAATTCAAACCCTAAACCTAATGGACCCAAACCATTATTAGGTTTGAGCCAACAAACATATCTAATACTCCTCCACAGTTTAAACGGAAGAATTTGAATGGACAAACTGTAACATATGTTGAAAGTTACTTCTTCTTTTCTTCTATCATCTTCTTTGTTGTTTGTCGGAACCGAATCATAATTGTATTTAGCGGCATAGTTGTTTATTGCTTGCAGCTTCCTCTTTTGCATGACTTTTTTTACGTCATGGCTTGCTTTGCCTTTAGGTAGGAACGGCAATTTTGCAACCAACTATTTGCGAAAAACGACAATGATCTTTGGCGGTAAAACAAAGAATGCCTATGAGACAAATTTTGTTGATTGATGGTTAAATCAACATAATTTAAGATGTGTTATGACGGCTAGAGTTTTTTTGTTCTAGGTTTTTTGATTTGGATTGGATAAAAAGACTACTAAAATGAAATAATAAAAAGCGAAAGAAAGTAAAATAATTGTGATCCTATCATGAGCTCATTGGCGAGTAGCCGGATGGGTCGGGTAAAAAACAACTATTTTGTGATGGGTTGAACCTAAAGCTCTAATACCATATTATAATTGATAATTCTCCATGATGTTTCATTAGGTTTAACCGAGTATAATTGAAAGCATAATGAGCTAGGCCCATAAATAATATTGGACTAATCAATAATATAGCTAATAGGAAAACCCCTCGTGGAGGTTTTCCTTTTGGGGCGAAAAAAAAGAGTGAGGTTTATCCTTTAAGACGAATGTTCGAGTTATACATGCTGCTTAATTAGATGTTACTGTATGCTCGAATCACTAACTAACTTGCCGTGCTAAAAAGAAAAGAAAAAACTATTTGCTCCATCATTTCGCATGATCTTTAAAACGTGATTATTTAATATTTTAATATATTCGTACATAAGGTCTTTATATAGATGTATTCTTCTGAATTCACAAGGTGCTATTAATTTCTTCGATGCAATCGCAAAGCAAATAATGAAGATTAGCACTGTAATATGTCCTTAGTTTAATACAAGTATTTCACCTGACACTCCAAAAACTATAATTAAGATTATACTAGTCGTTACGTAATTTGCTAAAAAACCTAGAGAATTTTGACTACAATTGCAGCTGTTATCATGTGATTATTAGCATCGGCCTTCCTTTCACCAAATCTTATTTAAATTAATCCTTTCAACAAGCAGAGAAAAATATTGCACAAGATTGGAAAGATTATATAACCTGGTGTGCAACTTATATGCTCAATGCAGAAGGTCAAAATCAGCGGCCGAATTTTTTTGTAAAACCGTATGAGGTTGATATTGATCAAGGGCAAATGACACAAAAAGACACCCAACTTAGAGTCTGTTTACAATGGAAAGGTACTAAAACATTTTTTTTTTTTTGTCACATAAAAAGCGGCCAACCTTAATTTTTTTAACCATTTAGGATTTTTTCCCTTACTTCACGTTAACACACTACAAACGGAAGTTTTTAACTCGCCAATCGTTATATCCAAAAAAATGAAGGTTATATAAAATTGAAGAGCTAAAATTAACAATTATCCAAAAATACTTTCTTCCCGACCAAGTGGGATAATTCAACAATTTACCACCACATAATCTATAGTTTTTATATAAACACCACTTCACCGCCAGGAATTTTTTATAAAACTACCGTAGTTTAAAAACTAAATTAAATAAAATGAGATGATTTAATTCTCGTTGCAATGATATGTTTCATTTTACGTAACGATTAACGGTTTGTGAGATATTTAATTTTAAAAAGATGTGAAAAGTGAGTTTTATTTAACCGATTAGAGTAAATGACACAAAATGTACTCAATTTATGGTCTGTTTCCAATCAAGATACTCCACTTTTTTTTTGCATATAAAGGCTGCCAACTTTTTCTTTTAACCGATTTAAGTTTTTTTCTCACTTTCCGTTAACACAGTAACGACCATTTCGTTAAATCTCAGAAAGGGGTGTTATATAAAGATGAAGGGCCCAAAATTGACAATCAAGTATTAAAAATCATGGTCAGAATCCTGCGAGTTTTTTTTTTGCCATTGTGATTTCAAAAATAAATTAACAAAATGAGTAGTTTGAAACATATTTAAAATAATATAACATATTTGAAAGTTTTAGTTAAATCCAATGTAAATTTGTCATCCCTGTCTAATTTGTCATCAGTTTTCTCCTATACAGGGATAGCCCATATTTGGAGCACTGGGTATAGTGGTGTCGTTGTGAAAAAGTGCTGCCACGTCAGCACTTTTTCCCAACGGCACCACAATCGTGGGGTAACAGTTGGTACCAGAAAATTTGGTGCCGCTGGAATTTTTTTTTATATATATAAAATTAAAAATACACAATATTAACTAAAATTACTTTCATTCATTAAAAAAAACACATTACAAGAAAAAAAATACATTAAACTTAAAGACAATAAAAGTAAAGACATTAAAACTAAAAAAATACATAAGATAATTATTCTTGCGTTGGATATTTTGCCCGGATTCGTGCTTGTTGGGCCTTCACGATAGCGGCGTTCATCGGATCCAATGAGCTTGTGTCCATAGTTAGCACCCGCATATCCTCGGCTATCTTTTGAGATTCGAGTAAATCGACTCTCGCTCGAGACTCCCGCTCAAGAACATCTTGCTTCATCTTGCGCTCTAACTCGTATTGTTGTTGAAGCATTTCTTGAAACATTCCCGGGTTTGAACCGGAACTTGCGGTCGAGTTAGACGAACGTTGGCTCTTTTGGATCCGGTACATCCCGTCATTTGGGTGTTCGGATTCGAAGACGAGCCCGGATTGTTGGCCGGATTCGAAGACGACCCGATCATTTGGTTCGAAGGGTCGTTAAGCATTTCGGTAATCCAAGGGTTGTTGGGATTCATTTTGTTGAAAGAAAAATTAGAGAAGTGAAGATTTATGTGTTATAAAATGTATTGGAAGTGTGTGTGAAGTATGAAATAATAAAGAGGTATTTGTAGGATTTTTAGGAGGTAAAATTTAAAAATTTTGGGGCAAAAAGACAAAAAAACGGCTATATAGCCGTTACATTCAAACACCCCAACGACTATCTTTTTCAAAAAAAAAAAATTTATTTTTTCTGGGCTGGTGGTGACGGCGCGACAACGGAAAACGCCACCGAGGTAACGATGCACCAACCGTTTTCTGGCGCGGTTGGCGATGGCACCCGAAACGAAGCCACCGTACCTCCTTCTCTTAAAATAATATAACATTAGATTTGATGCCATTGTCTCACAATTCTTTTACATGTTATGAACAACAAACAGAAGGCTTACCAACTAAACCTATAAAACATGTATAAACAAGATATATAGATAGAATTGATCATCAAAAAAGGTACTCAGTGAACCGGAAAATGGGTGATATATCTTGATTAGAAGTATGGTGCGATCATGCGTACCCAATAAAGTAGAAGAACAGTGTGAAATCAACGATGGTGCAGCGGTGGAGACGATCTCAAGTTATAAGTCACGATGAGGAGTGGATGGGTGGATGTCGATCATGTTGAGGAGTATGTGTAGATGTTACAGTAGTGCATGAGGAGGAAGACGTACAGTAGGGTTTATCTATTCCCCATCTTAATTTATTTATTTATGAGAAAATAAAAAAAAAGCTATTATAAATTAAATATTTTTGAAAGTGCTCATTAATTTAATTTAGTTTTTAAACTACGGTAGTTTTATAAAAAATTCCTGGCGGTGAAGTGGTGTTTATATAAAAACTATAGATTATGTGGTGGTAAATTGTTGAATTATCCCACTTGGTCGGGAAGAAAGTATTTTTGGATAATTCTTAATTTTAGCTCTTCAATTTTATATAACCTTCATTTTTTTGGATATAACGAAATGGTCGTTAGTGTGTTAACGTGAAGTAAGGAAAAAACCTAAATCGGTTAAAAAAATAAGTTGGCCGCTTTTATGTGCAAAAAAAAAATGTAGTACTTTAATTGTAAACAGACTCTAAGTTGGGTGTCTTTTTATGCCATTTGCCCTTGATCAATATCAACCTCATACGGTTTTACAAAAAAATTCGGCCGCTGATTTTGACCTTCTGCATTGAGCATATAAGTTGCACACCAGGTTATATAATCTTTCCAATCTTGTGCAATATTTTTCTCTGCTTGTTGAAAGGATTAATTTAAATAAGATTTGGTGAAAGGAAGGCCGATGCTAATAATCACATGATAACAGCTGCAATTGTAGTCAAAATTCTCTAGGTTTTTTAGCAAATTACGTAACGACTAGTATAATCTTAATTATAGTTTTTGAGTGACAGGTGAAATATGTATTAACACTATGACATCATACAATGCTAATCTTCATTATTTGCTTGCGATGCATCGAAGAAATTAATAGCACCTTTTGAATTCAGAATACATCTATATAAAGACCTTAGGTATGAATCTACTAAAATAATAATAACACGTTTTAAAGATCATGCGAAATGATGGAGCAAATAGTTTTTTCTTTTCTTTTTAGAACGACAAGTTAGTTAGTGATTCGAGCCTACAGTAACATCTAATTGAGCAGTATGTATAACTCGAACATTCGTCTTAACAGATAAACCTCACTCTTTTTTTTGGCCCCAAAAGGAAAACCTCCACGAGGGGTTTTCCTATTAGCTATATTATTGATTAGTCCAATATTATTTATGGGCCTAGCTCATTATGCTTTCAATTATACTCGGTTAAACCTAATGAAACATCATGGAGAATTATCAATTATAATATGGTATTAGAGCTTTAGGTTTAACCCATCACAAAATAGTTGTTTTTCAGTCATCGGCTACTCGCCAATGATTCGAAGGGATCACAATCTATTTACTTTCTTTCGCTTTATATTTTCATTTTAGTAGTCTTTTTATCCAATCCAAATCAAAAAACCTAGAACAAAAAAACTCTAGCCGTCATAACACATCTTAAATTATGTTGATTTAACCATCAATCAACAAAATTTGTCTCATAGGCATTCTTTGTTTTACCGCCAAAGATCATTGTCGTTTTTTCGCAAATAGTTGGTTGCAAAATTGCCGCTCCTACCTAAAGGCAAAGCAAGCCATGACGTAAAAGAAGTCATGCAAAAGAGGAAGCTGCAAGCAATAAACAACTATGCCGCTAAATACAATTATGATTCGGTTCCGACAAACAACAAAGAAGATGATAGAAGAAAAGAAGAAGTAACTTTCAACGTATGTTACAGTTTGTCCATTCAAATTCTTTCGTTCAAACTGTGGAGGAGTATTAGATATGTTAGTTGGCTCAAACCTAATAATGGTTTGGGTCCATTAGGTTTAGGGTTTGAATTATGTTACTTATTATCAAAGTTTTGTATTTAGTATAAATACATATATGTTGTCTCATATATAATACATTTAATCTATAAAACTCATCATTTGTTATTTTAATACATTCAATCTATAAAACTCTATCATTTGTTATTTTAATATTTCGTTTTGGAGCGAAAAAAAAGGAGTGGAGTTTATCCCGATGTTTATAAACACTAGTCAGCCAAGTGTATGCACACAATTTATAGCTGATCGAAAAGATGTAACATGTATTAGAATTTTTTATTTGTAAGATATTGTATAAAGATATATTATTGATTTTGTTTTGTGATTACATAATGAGTATTGACTATGTATTTATACTAAATAAATAGCTTAATAAACAAGCAATGCAAACTCTAAACATAATGTACCCAAACCCACGATTAGGTTTGGGCCGAATAACCTAAACATCTAATACTCCCCCCCCAGTTTGAACGACAGACTTTCAAACGGACAAACTGGAACATATGTTGAAAACCGCTTCTTCTTATTTTCTTTTATCATCTTCTTTGTTCTTTGTTGGAATGGAAGCATAACTGTATTTAGCGGCATAGTTGTTTATCGCGTACGGCTTCCTCCTTTGCGTGACGTATTTTTTTACGTCATGACTTACTTTGCCTTTAGGTAGGAGCAACAATTTTACGACTAATTATTTGCGAAAAACGACAATAATCTTCGGCGATAAAACAAAGAGTAATGTTGATGACACATATTTTGTTGATTGATGGCTAAATCAACATATATGAGAAGTGTTATGACGGCTAGAGTTTTTGATTTTTTAGGGTTTTTTATTTAGATTTAATAAAAAGACTACTAAAACACGAAATTATAAAGTGGAAGAAAGTAAATAGGTCGGGATCCCTCTGAATCATCGACGAGTAGCCGATGACCAGAGGACAACTATTTTATGGTGGGTTGAACCTAAATCTTCAATACCATGTAAGATATTGAATAAAGATATATTATTGATTGTGTTTTGTGATTACATAAAGAGGATTGACTATGTATTTATAACAAACACATAGCTTAATAAATAAGCAATGCAAACCCTAAACATAATAGACCCAAACCCACGATTTAGTTTAGGCCGAATAACCTAGCCATCTAATATTATTTAGAACCGGAAATTCCTTAATTAGAACAAACCCACCAGTTTGTTTTATTTTAAATCTATACTCTCTAATAAAATAAGGTTTTGCACAACTCCTTTAAGCACAAAAATTAAATACCACCATTAAAACAATTCCATAAATAAACCATTGTACAATAGCCTAATACACTACTCTTTTATTCAAATCAGTTACAACTCCTACTATAATACAATCTTCCTTTACACGCTAACCTGTTATTTTTGTTAAGTATTAACCCCAAAACAACTATTTCGTTCATCTCTTTCCGATTTAAAATACATACCATAATTTCAATGTATTCAACCGATTCCTACTTTGTTAATATTTTGAATCTCAATCGATTCAAGTCGACTCTTTTATCGATTCTCTATCATTTATTTTCTAAATGTTATTCCTTGATTTTAGCATTAACATTTTTCTTTTAGTTTTACAGGTTTAATTAAAGATAAAAAGAGATAATATTCTATTAATCATTTGTAAGTTTTTTATTTTTTATTGATTTTTTTTAGTTTGATGTGTTAATTTGATGCTTATAAATTTTTATTTGATTAATAATTTATATTGGTTCATTCTACAAATTTTGTGAAGCAAGATAAAAAAGGGATAACAATTCAAGATTTGAGTATGGTGAAGTTGTTATGTTTATTTGTTGAACACCAACTGTTCGATAAAATGTAAATCTTTTTAGTATGTAATTAGTTATGTATGTTGTATCAAAAACTAAAAGATCGAACTTCACTTTCAATTATATTAGCATTACTCAAACATTGAATATTTCTTTAACATGTATGTACCAGGAAATGTACACGAAGAATGAAAGTGGTACTTGCTTAATTCAAGTATATATTTGGCTGGACTCGATAGTCCTTGACGTTTTGGTAAGTATGTTATTATGTGCTTCTTTACAAGTTTTATAGGGAGACGTGATTGGTTTGCAGGAAGAGGTTCACATAGTTAATTTTGGTTTTTGATTTTGTTCAAAGGGTGACGAGAATGTTTGCGTTGCTCTTCTGGCTTATTTGGTGTTGGTGGCTTCTAATATTCTTTTGTACCATGTACAATTTCTTCTCAATTAACCTACACGTTATCCGGAGTTCTTTCTTATAGATATATATAGGTTGTTTGGTAATGCGTACCAGGTTAATTACGTTTTGGTTGGCTTGGATTTTTATGAAAACAGGCTATATGTGATTTTTTATTTGAATAACTACTTTTAATGGATGTTTGGATTTGATTATTAAAGTGATTACAAGAGCTTTTTGGTTCAGAATATAGATGATCATGATATCAATAATTATTAGTATTTCAATGCATTGTTGACAGTTAACTTCGATTTATCACAGGTAAGTGGTAAACAATTTGGCCTATCAAACCAGAATTAGAAAAGAAGAACTCAAATTAAATGGGACAATTGATTGATTATATGTTTTTTTGCAAATCAAACCAACACATAAACGCCTAACACCTACTCAAACTGAATTTGAGTATGGTTACTTCTATAGGAACATTGCAGCAACATACTTTCATGACAACAGCAAGAAAAAAAATCCCTTTGCCGGTTGGTATATCCTTAAAGTCTCATTTGTCCTTTTCTTGCAAGCACATTCTTCACATCAAATTTTGGTTTGGATTATGGATTACAAGGCACGTTCAAGACTAAAATACACCGGGCGAAATGGTAAAAACAGACAATGTAACGAGAATGCGGATGGTGTCCTGGTCAACTTAAACTTGGAATTCAGTAAGGCATAATTAATACTTAAAGATTCTCATTGTACCAATTTCCTACTGAGTTATGGGGTGTCAATGTTATTTACCCTTTTCCCTGATGCAGGATGAGAAAAAACAGCTATGCCGGTTTTCTAATGATGGAACAAAACCAATTTTGTTTTGCAACTATCCAAAAAGGTATGTATTTATATAAAGTGTAATATGGTTCAATTTTCTATAACTCTTATTTTTGTCATACATAATTTCTATGTCCATGCATGAAATTGTATACATCTGTGTGAGACTATAATAGGTGGAACAAATTGGGTTTAGAAGGCTTTCTAAGACTTCTTAGAAAGCATCCATGTGTAATGTAGTGGAAAATATTAAGCTCAATAAATGTTTAACGTTCTGTTGGTATTTGTGGGTATTCTTCATTATAGACGATAAGCATCGCAGGCACCATTAGAGAGTATACGATATGCACGTAGGTCACCAGGCTTAGTGGCGTTATATAGATTTGGGCGTTGTGTAATGATAGTATTTTTGTGTCCTTATCTATCATGTCTCATTTCAAATTTTATTTTACATTGCGTGTGAGTCTTATTATGATATGATTGGTTTGTTTAGAATGTTTCCTTTTTTTCAGGATTTTGATTGGGATGACCACATAGAGTATTTTTGTGTGGATGGTTCATATTTTAACTTCGGTATTGCATATAAAAACTTTTCTAAACTAACTTTTTATAGCATTTGTTAATGTTTCAGTAACTTATAATGTATATTAATAGTGCGAGGGGCACGTAAAAAAGAAAGTTTTCTTTGTGTGTTATTACACCTGGTCTATGTATATGCACAGATAACTCTTATAAGCTTCATATTATTATCAGGTTACTGCCTTAAATTTCATAAAAAAAACCTATACTTTATGTAGACCATTGTAGATTTTGAATACACCTTAGGTAACTTAAACACATTTGTTCTACGGATTCAATATATAATCATCTTATATGTCCTTGGATTAAACCCATTTGTTCTGCGGATTCAATATGACCAAGTGAAATACAAAAGATTTTAGGTTAGATTTGAGACTATGAAAAGATGTTGTAGATATGTTATTTCTTGTTAAATACCTGTTCTTGTTATATTATCCCATAGTTAACAACTATGAATTGAAATTAATGTAGTGCATTTTGATTTAATGTTGTGGTCGTATTTTTTAAAAACGCTTGCATAACTAGATCCGCTCCCCACTTGGTCATGGGCCACCGGTGCCACATTATTAGAACAATTGGCATATTTATAACAAATTCCATATGAAGTGCATATTGCTTATGGTTTTAATAAAGTTCCACATCGTATACATGCATCTATAAAGCCCTTGCGTCTGAATCATTTTGGTGACCTTATAAGAACGGAGGTGAGTGTCATAAAGTTTTTCTTATCTTCATTATTACAGTAGATATTTACAAGATATTTGATTACACAGCGAACCAAATATGGCTAGAGTATAATAGGATACAGATGGTG
>BQNB010021274.1:0-37834 GCA_026074375.1 Tanacetum coccineum | reverse complement strand
TTTTTTTACTAGAAGTAAAAAAATAGGAGATTTTGATAGGAGATATTGATATCTTATAGACGATTATTTAAGTTTTGTAAGAATATATATCTTCACGTGTGTAAATTATGAGCAAATATTGAAGTTTTGATCTTACTACCATATTTTTTATACTAGAAGTGTCAAAATATGAGATATGGATGTTTAATAAACAATTATCTAAGTTTTGTGTAAATATCTTTACGCGTGCAAATTATGAACCAATATTGAAGCTTGATCTTACCAGCCGCATTTTTTTATATTAGAATTGAAAAAAATATGAGATACTCATGTTCAGTAGACTATCTTCACGCATTTTTTTATATTAGAAGTGAAATAATATGAGATCTTACGAGCGGCACATTTTTGTAAGAATATCTTCACGTGTGCAAATTATAAGCAATAATTGAAGCTTTGATCTTACTAGTGTATTTTTTTATACTAGAAGTGCAAAAATATGAACAATTTTTTTAGTTTTAAAAGAACATCTTCACGCGTGCAAATTAAGAGTAAGTACTGGAGCTTTGATCTTACTAGTGTATTTTTTATACTAAAAGTGCAAAAATAGGAGTTAATGTTGACAATTATTAAAATTTTTGTAAGAATATCTTCACGCGTGCAAATTATGTGCAAGGATTGAAGCTTTGATCTTACTAGCGTATTTTTTTATACTAGAAGTGCAAAAATAGAAGATTTTGATGTTTAATAGACGATTATTTAGTTTTTGTATGGATATCTTCACGCGTGCAAATTATGAGAAAAAATTAAAGCTTTTATTTTAATAACGTATTTTTTATATTATAAGTGCAAAAATATGAGATATTGATATTTAATAGACGATAATTTATGTTTTGTATGGATATATTCGCACGTGTAAATTATGAGCAAAGATTGATGCTTTGATCTCACTAGCGCAAAAAAATGAGATATTGATGTTTAATAGACGATTATTTAAGTTTGTAAGAATATCTTGAGCGTGCAATTATGAGTAAAGATTAAAGCTTTTATTTACTAGCGTATTTTTTATACTAGATGTGCAAAAATAGGAGCTATTTATGTTTAATAAACGATTATTCAAGTCTTGTAAGAATATCTTCACGCATTTAAATTATGAGCAAGAATTAAAGCTTTGATCTTACTACCGTATTTTTTATTCTCGAAGTACAAAAATAGGATTTATTGATGTTCAATAGACGATTATTTAAATTTTGTAAGAATATCTTCACGTGTGCAAATTATGAGCAATAATTGAAGCTTTGATCTTACTAGTGTATTTTTTTATACCAAAAATATGAACAATTTTTTTTAGTTTTGTAAGAATATCTTCACGCGTGCAAATTATGAGCAAATATTGAAGCTTTAATCTTACTTACGTATTTTGTATACTAGAAGTGCAAGAATATGATATATTCATTTTTATTAGACGGTTATTTAAGTTTTGTAAAAATATCTTCACGCGTGCAAATTATGTGCAAGGATTGAAACTTTGATCTTACTAGCGTATTTTTTTATACTAGAAGTGCAAAAATAGAAGATTTTGATGTTTAATGGACGATTATTTAGTTTTTGAATGGATATCTTCATGCGCGTGCAAATTATGAGAAAAAAATTGAAGCTTTTATTTTAATATCGTATTTTTTATACTTGAAGTGAAAAAATATGAGATTATATAACTTTTGAAAGAATTATCTTCACATGTGCAAATTATGAGCAAGGATTTAAGATTTTATCTTACTAGTGTATTTTTTATACTAGAAGTGCAAAATTATAAGATATTGATATTTTCACGCATGCAAATTATGAGCAAGGATTGAATCATTTCTCTTTTTTTTTAGAACGGCAACTTTTATAAAACCAACTAGCAAGAAGCTAGAGAAAGAATTACAAAGAGATCAAATAGGGGTGTTGCAACCAACTATCCCAGTTTAATAAACAATTATACAAGTCTGTAAAATATCTTCTCGCATTTAAATTTTTATCAAGAATTAAAGCTTTGATTCTTACTATTGTACTTTTTTATTCTCAAAGTTCACAAATAGGAATTAATGATGATCAATATACGATTATTTTAAATATTGTAAGAATAACTTCACGAGTGCAAATTAGGAGCAATAATTTAAGCTTTGATCATATACAGGTGGTCTAATTATACTAGAATTGCAAAATATAAACAATTTTTTATAGTTTTTTTAGAACATAATCTTCAGCGTGCAAATTATGAGTAATGAAATAAGTTGTACTCTTACACCGCGTAAATTTAAAGAATATGATATAAGGTTATTTTAAGACGATTATCTAAGTTTTGTAAATTTTCATCAGCATGTACATAAAGAGTAAGGATTTGAGCATGATCTACTACTAATTTAATTTATACTAGAAGTGCAAAAATGATGAGATAATAAGCACGATTATAAAAAATTTTTGTAAGAATATCATCACTCTTGCAAATTATAGCACATATTTAAAGCATTGATTTTACACTTACGTATTTTGTAATACTAGAAAGTGCAAGAATATGAGATAATTCAATTTAATCGACGGTTGTACACACCAGGTTATTGTAAGAACAATCTTCATCGTGCAAATTAGTGTGCAAGTATTAAGCTTGATCTTACAAGCGTATTTTTTATACTAAAAGTGCAAAAATAGAAGATTTTAATGTTTAATAGATCATTATTTAGTTTTTGTATGGATATCTTCACGCGTGCAAATTATGAGAAAAAATTAAAGCTTTTATTTTAATAATGTATTTTTTATATTAGAAGTGAAAAAATATGAGATATTTATGTTTACTAGAACATTTGTAAGAATTATCTTCACATGTGCAAATTATGAGCAAGGATTTAAGATTTTAAATCTTAACTAATGTATTTTTTATACAGAAATGAATTATAAGATAATGGAATATTTTCCACGCTGCAATCATAGCAATGATTGAAGCATTGCTCTACTAGTGTCTTATTTAAACTAAAATGCAAAAATACGAAATATGATGTTTACTAGATGGTTAGTCTTAAGTTTTGAAGAATGTATCTTCACATGTGCAAATTATGAGCAATGATGAAGAATTTTTATCTAAAATTAATTTTATACTAGAAGCGCAAAATTACAAGATATTGATAATTTGATACACGATTATTTAAGTTTCGTAAAATTATCTTCACGCGTGCAAATTATCACCAAAGATTGAAACATTGCTCTTACTAGTGTATTTTCTATACTAGAAGTAAAAAATTGTAAGATATTTATGTTCAATAGACGATTATTTAAGTTTTGTAAAATTATCTTTCACATGTGCAAATTATGAGCAAGGAATGAAGATTTATCTTACTAGTATATTATTTATACTAGACGTGCGAAATTATAAGAATATGATATATTCACTCACACACACACAATTAAAAGAGCTAGGAGTCACGAAGCATGCTACACACAACTTATTATAAACTAAAAGTTGCAAAAAATATGAGATCACACAGGATTTTACTAACGATTATTTAAGTTTGTAAAAATGTATCTTAACATGTACAAATTATAAACGCAACGATGAAGATTTTTATATAAGCGCGCGAGTGTGAGTTTTTATATAAAGTGCAAAATTATAAGTATTCAGAGTTAATACACGATTTATTTAAGTTCGGAAATTTCTTCGCATGTGTAAATTATGACCAATGAGTGAACATTGCTCTTACTAAGCTATTTGTCTATACTAGAAGTGAAAAAATATAAATATATAGTTACTAGACGATTAGATTAAAGTTTTGTAAAATTACGTCACATGTGCAAATATGACAACGTTTGAAGATTTTATCTTACTAGTATAGTATTTTTAATACTAAAGTGCAAAAATTATAAGATATTTATATGTTCACAAGCGTGCAAATAATGAGAAAGGATTTGAAGCTTGCTCTAGTAGCGTATTTTTAACTAAAGTGCAAAAATAGTGGAGATATAGATGTTTACTAACGGATATATTTAAGTGTTGGTAAGAATGTATCTTCATATACACATATTATGGGAGCAATGATTATAATTTTATCTACAAGTGAATTTTTTTATACTGAAAGTGTAAAATGAAAGATATTTTGATATTTAATACAACACGTTTATTTAAGTTCGTAAAATTACTTCGATTAGCTAACAAAATTATGACCAAGATTGAAACATTGCTCTTACAGCATAAATTTTTATACACGAAGTGTCAAAAAAAATAGAATATTCATGGTAATAGACCGATTATTAATTTTGTAAAAATTATCTACACGTGGAAATTATAAGTTAAGGATTTAATATTTTTATCCTACAAGTGTAATTTTTATACTAGAAGTGAAAACTTATAGATATTGATATTTTCACGCATGCAAAATATGAGCAAGGGATGAACATTGCTCTTACTAGCTATTTTATAAACTAAAAAATGCCACAAATATGGAGATATTGATGATATACTACTAGACGATTATTTAAGTTTTGTAAAAATGTATCTTCACATTTGCAAATTATGAGCAAGGATTGAAGATTTTATCTTACAAGGGTATTCTTTATATTAGAAGTGCAAAATTATAAGATATTGATTATGTAATATACGAATTATCTTAAGTTTGTAAAATTATCTTCAACGCGTGCAAATCTTGACCAAGGAATGAAACAGTGCTCTTACTAAGCGTATTTTTTATACTAGAAGTGAAAAAATATGAGATATTTATGTTTACTAGACGATTATTTAAGTTTTGTAAGAATTATCTTCACATGTGCAAATTATGAGCAAGGATTGAAGATTTTATCTTACTAGTGTATTTTTTATACTAGAAGTGCAAAATTATAAGATATTGATATTTTCACGCGTGCAAATTATGAGCAAGGATTGAAGCATTGCTCTTACTAGTGTATTTTTTAAACTAAAGTTGCAAAAATATGAGATATTGATGTTTACTAGACGATTATTTAAGTTTTGTAAGAATGTATCTTCACATGTGCAAATTATAAGCAATGATTGAAGAGTTTATCTTACAAGTGTAATTTTTATACTAGAAGTGCAAAATTATAAGATATTGATATTTAATACATGATTATTTAAGTTCATAAAATTATCTTCACGCTTGCAAATTATGACCAAGGATTGAAACATTGCTCTTACTAGAGTATTTTCTATAATAGAAGTGAAAAAATATGAGATATTTATGCTTACTAGACGATTATTTAAGTTTTGTAAGAATTATCTTCATATGTGCAAATTATGAGCAAGTATTGAAGATCTTATCTTACTAGTATATTCTTTTATACTAGAAGTGCAAAATTAAAAGAAATTTATATTTTCACGCGTGCAAATTATGAGCAAGGATTGAAGCATTGCTCTTACTAGCGTATTTTTTAAACTAAAGTTACAAAAATATGAGATATTGATGTTTACTAGACGGTTATTTAAGTTTTGTAAGATTGTATCTTCACATGTGCAAATTATGAGCAATGATTGAAGATTTTATCTTACAAGTGTAATTTTTATACTAGAAGTGCAAAATTATAAGATATTGATATTTAATACATGATTATTTTAGTTCGTAAAATTATTTTTACGCGTGCAAATTATAATCAAGGATTGAAACATTGCTCTTACTAGCGTATTTTTCTATACTAAAAGTGAAAAAATATGAGATATTTATGTTTACTAGACGATTATTTAAGTTATAAGAATTATCTTCACATGTGCAAATTATGAGCAAGGATTGAAGATTTTATTTTACTAGTATATATATTTTATACTAGAAGTGCAAAATTATAAGATATTTATATTTTCATGCGTGAAAATTATGACTACAGATTATAGCATTGCTCTTACTAGCGTATTTTATATACTAAAAGTGAAAAAATATGAGATATTTATGTTTACTAGACGATTATTTAAGTTATAACAATTATCTTCTCATGTGCAAATTATGAGCAAGGATTGAAGATTTTATCTTACTAGTATATATATTTTATACTAGAAGTGCAAAATTATAAGATATTTATATTTTCATGCGTGCAAATTATGAGCAAGGATTGAAGCATTGCTCTTACTAGCGTATTTTTTTAACCAAAGATGCAAAAATATTCGCTTATGAGTCGTACTAACTGTGTTCTCTTAACACTTGGGTTCAAATCTATCCGTTTTAGGTTTCTAGAGATGAAAGAGGTGTTTGAAGCGCGAGTGTTTTTTAACGTTTCTGTGACCTTGAACGTTCAGGAACCATTCCTTTTTTTGCGTCTCCTATTCCCCGAAAGGATGCTTATTTTTCGACAATATTTTTTTAATAAAAACGCTCTTTTTATGTGTGTAGCTAGATTGTAAAGACTTTGAATTGTTTAGTTGCTTCACACAAATCCCTTTTTTGATTCCTTTGTAATTGTCTAGCTGTAATTTTTATACTAAAAGTACAAAATTATAAGATATTGATATATAATACACGATTATTTAAGTTCGTAAAATTATTTTCACGGATGCAAATTATGACCAAGGATTGAAAAATTGCTCTTACTAGATACTTGAAGTGAAAAAATATGAGATATTTTTGTTTACTAGACGATTATTTAAGTTTTGTAAGAATTATCTTCACATGTGCAAATTATGAGCAATGATTAAAGATTTTATCTTACTAGTGTATTTTTTATACTAGAAGTGCAAAATTATAAGATATTGATATTTTCACGCTTGCAATTTATGAGTACAGATTAAAGCATTGCTTTTACTAGCGTATTTTTTATACTAGAGGTGCAAAAATAGAAGATATTGATGTTTAATAGGTTATTTAAGTTTGGTAAGAATATTTTCGTGCGTAAATATTAAGAGGAAGGATTGATGCTTTCATCTCTACTACTTTATAAAGCATTTAGCCAATTTCTAAAATTAGAAGTACTTAAAATTTTAAGTAAAAAATATTACTATAAAAAGAAGTCTTAAGTAGTGCAAATCATTATGCACGTTGTACAATCTTTTTATGCAACCAATAAAATTTTGCCAAATAATTTAATACCCTCTTTAAAACCCATTAAAAAGATTGTTGCATTCCAAATTACAAAACATAATGTACAATCTTTTTATGCAAGCAATAAAATTCTGCCAAACAATATAACACTCTCTTTAAAAACAATTAAAAAGGCTGTTACATTTTATCACTATAAATATAACTACAATCCATTTTACACACCACACAAACTATTTTCTCATCTCATAACAACTATCATCCACCACCTCCACATCTTCACGCCAGCCCTACCACCGGACGTCACTACTACGCTCGACGTTACCACTACGCCAGACACCAACAGCCGCTGTTTGCCGCCGGCTTCCGTCGTCGTCTCTGCCGATCTCTCGCCGGAATGACCGGCTGCCACCTGCTCTCCCCTACTTTAGCTTGATCACCATCTGCTGTTAACCGCTGCTACCTTATCAACATGATGCACGTGACTGTATCTCTTTCTCTCTTTCTTTTTTCATAGTTCGATGTTCTTTGGTGAGTTTTTCTCCACTTTGTCATCTTCTCGTTTTTTATCAATAAAACCAAAGTAACATCCCTCCAACCTAAGACTTGTAATAGCTGAAAAACAAGTAACAACTCTCCAATATTGCTATAATCATGCCTTTAATAATGAAAAATCTTACCATATCCTTAACAAAATGCCACTATAAAAACATGTCACGCATAATAGGTACAATCTATATCTATACTACTTTATGAAGCATTTAGGCCATCTATTTTTAGAAGTCTTAAAAATTAAGTAAAAACGATTACTTTATCGGGAAAGATGTAAAACCATTAGAAAATGTACATCATACACATTTAAAAGCCTTTAAAATCCTTTAATAGCCAAAACTTGTAACACCCCAAAACATTTAACAACCAATTAAATGGTAAAAGCACGGTACGGCACCATATAGTTTTTTAATACATTTAATTTGTAGTGCTAACATTGATATTGTCATTACTATTCGAGCTCAAATTGTACGGCCTGCATTTATGTGGTCATTTGTATCGGTCCATTAAAACATCATTTTCTGTTAACCACATAATCACAATAACGAGAATAAAAACCTAACACACCAACAAAATTCATTAAACCATTTTTATCTCTCTATTTTATCTCTCTTAACAACACAAGCACCTTTATTTTTCTTAATAAAGCATTTAGCCCATCTATTTGTAGAAGTCTCAAAAAATTAAGTAAAAAAGATTACTTTATTGGAAAAGATGTAAAACTATTAGAAAATATTTATCATACACATTTAAAAGCCTTTAAAATCCTTTAATAGCCAAAACTTGTAACACCCCAAACATGTAACAACCAATTAAATGGTAAAGTTGTAACGGCTCATGTACGTTTTTTTAAACAGTCAACTTGTAACTGCTTAAATTCAGTTAAATTGTATCGGCTGTATTCATGTGGTCCATTTGTAACGGTCCATTAAACATCATTTAAGTGTAAACCACAAACTCAAATACGAATATAAAAACCTAACACACTAACAAAATTCATTACACCATTTTCATCTCTCTATTTTATCTCTCTTAAAAACACAAACACCTTTCTCGTACTTTATAAAACATTTAGCCCATCTATTTTTGAATTCTTAAAAAATGAAGTAAAAATGGTTACTTTATTAGAAAAAGATGTAAAACCATTAGAAAATGTTCATCATACACATTTAAAAGCCTTTAAAATCCTTTAATAGCCACAACTTATAACACCTCAAAATATGTAACAACAAATTAAATGGTAAAGTTGTAACGGCTCATATACGTTTTTAATACAGTCAACTTGTAACTGCTAACATTGATATTGTCATCAATTCAGTCAAATTTTAACTGCTGCATTCATGTTGTCCATTTGTAACGGTCCATTAAACATAATTCAAGTGTAAACCACAAACTCAAATACGAGTATAAAAACCTAACACACTAACAAAATTCATTACACCATTTTCATCTCTCTATTTTATCTCTCTTAAAAACATAAACACCTTTCTCTTTCTTTCTTCAAACCACCAAATTCTGCCGTCTCAGATATCAGATTTTGCTGCCACTACCGTTTAGTTCTGCCGCTACCTTTGCCAACATCATGTTCTCTCAGCTGCTACCGCCGCCATTGTCTCCGCCGTCTGCCAAGCTAATGATCATGGCTTTAGAGGAATACGGGTACCAAAGCAGAAGAGGAATACGGGTACCAAAGAAATGAAGGTCTTCTTATTCCGGTGACGTCATTGTAAATAAAAGTGATGAAGGTTTTGGAGATGAATGAAGAGGGTTTAATATGTTTGATTTGGAAGATTTTGTTAAAATGTTTGATGACATCATGTTTAATTGTTGCACGGATGATTTCAAAAAATGTTAAGGGCTTACATCGTTGATGTCAAATGCTAAGGTTTGATGGATTTAGATTTTTTTTAGGCATAGAGTCTTGTGAATTAATGATTGATCTGCAAAGCACCCGTAATCCTGAATCTATTAACTTTTGATGAAGTGGCTGAAATTTTTAGTTAGTTTTTTTTCATCATGTTATGTTAGTGATTTGGTGATTGTAGTTTTGAATTGATGATCGATGATGATTATGATAACCCGTTTGGGGTTTTATTTTATCGAATTATTAGAATTTTAATATTTGATTTGTGATTATTGGGGTGTTTGGAATTGTTCAATTTACTTAACTACTACTTACGTTTTACAGTAATTTTCTTTTTTCTTCTTTTTATTATATAGTGATTATTCACTGTTAAAAATAATTATTGAATTTGTTCAAGTTTATCATCAAATCTTAAAAAAAGAATAAGCAATATCATTAAAAACGTGTAACCGCTTAAACCATCATTGTAACTGCCCCCAATAATTATTAAAAATGTGTAACCGCTTAAAATCATTACTATCAATAATGATTATTAAAAATGTGTAACCGCATCCATAATATAAATCCACACAAACCATTTTATATCTCCCACACACAAATGTTTTTTGTTACAACAAAAATAGTATCTTAATATATCATCAACTCTTACTGGTACTTACTGCAGAGATTCTTTATTTTTTCGTTAGAAAAACGCTTAGCCGGATAACATTTGCTCGCCGCAAAATATAGTCACAGGGTACCAGCCGCCGCATTGCGCGGGTACCCGACTAGTCTTACTAGCGTATTTTTTATATTAGATGTACAAAAATATGAGATATCGTCATTTAATAGGCGATTGTTTATGTTTTGTATAAACATCTTCGCGCGTGAAAATTATGAGCACAGATTGAAGCTTTGATGTTACTTGCGTATTTTTTACTAAAAGTGCAAAAATTATAATTCAAAATTGAACACTATAAACAAAACGTGTATGACTACATTCAGAATTCGAGTACACAAACATGTGTGAAAAAATGATTACAGCAGCCAGATTCACAATGAATTATATAACTTGGATCAAACAACTTGATAGTTCTCGGTTACCAATTGTGTCCTATAAGAATACTTGGGAGGAGGCCCACCTTTTAGCTCAGCTGACCCTTCAACAGAAACCTGTTTGTACTCTGACTCAACTCCCAAGCTGAGTTGGTTGTGGCATAAGAGGCTATCACACCTGAACTTTAAGTATATCAACAAGTTGTCCAACAAGGAGTTAGTCTCTGGATTACCAAAGATCGCATATGCTAAGGACAAACTCTGCTCAGCCTGTGAGATGGGAAAACAACATAAAGGATCCTTCAAGTTCAAACAGAGCTTTTCAATTACTGAACCATTGCATATGTTGCATATGGATCTATTTGGACCAATTAGCACCTCAAGCCTAGGTGGCAAAAAGTACACCGTTGTACTTGTTGATGAGTTCACAAGATTTACATGGGTAATCTTCTTAAAAGCCAAGAGTGAAGCTGCTCATGAAATTATCAGCTTCATAAAACAAGAAGAGTTGCAAAAGGGTAAGTCCATAAAACAACTCAGAAGTGATCATGGGACTGAGTTCAGGAACTCAACCCTAGAAGGCTTTTGTGAAGAAAAAGGAATTATCCAGAACTTCTCATCTGTTAGAACACCTCAACAAAATGGTGTTGTAGAGAGAAGAAATAGAACCTTGATAGAAGCTGCCAGAACCATGCTCTATGAAGCCAAATTGAAGCTGAGTTTCTGGGCTGAAGCTGTAAGTACAACATGTTATACCCAGAACAGATCAATAATTATCAAAAGGCATGGAAAGACATCCTATGAGATGTATCATGGCAGGAAACCAACATTGGATATTTCAACATCTTTGGTTCTACATGCTCTGTGTAAAACCAAAGAGATCAGCTCCATAAGTTGGAACCCAAAGCTGATCAAGGTATATTTGTTGGATATTCATCAATCTCCAAAGCTTACAGAGTCTATAACGCTAAAAGGAGGGTGATTGAAGAGTCAATGCATGTCACTTTTGATGAGACAAGTATTGATAGATCTGACAAACCTCAAGCTGACCTAGTAAGTCTGAGTGAGCTTGAGAGGAATGAGGAAGATCTCACATCAAAGCCTATGTATGTCATGGAAAATTCTGATGTTGAGTATGATGGTGAAGCTGACAAGACAAATCCTTTTAAAGAAACCATCAACATTGAAGATGATCAGCCTAACACTTCAAAGTCAGCCCAAGCTGATATATTTCAAGAAATCGATCATCAGCCTGAGAATCTAGGTGAAAGTTCAGGCATAAATCAGATTGAGAATCTAGGTGATTTCTCAATACCAACTCAGACTGAGGTGGTAAGTCCAATTCAGCCTGAAGAATACTACTCAGATCCAAATTCAGAACCACAGTCTCCTACAACAACCTTCAAAGTTCTTAAAGATCATCCTTTGGATAATGTAATTAGTGATGTGGAAGATGGTGTGTTAACTAGATCAAAGGCCACTGCCAACTATGCTGCCTATTCTAGTTTTCTATCTCAAATGGAACCTAAGAAGACAGAGGATGCTCTAAAAGATGAAGATTGGATTGAAGCTATGCAAGAGGAGCTGACTGAATTTCAAAGGAACAAAGTCTGAAACCTTGTCCCTGCCCCAAAGGTAAAACAATTATAGGCACTAAGTGGGTGTATAGAAATAAAATGGACAAGGATGGAGTAGTGATAAGAAACAAGGCGAGGCTAGTTGCTCAGGGGGTACAGACAAGAAGAAAGAATAGACTATGATGAAACATTTGCCCCTATTGCAAGAATTGAAGCCATTAGACTATTTCTAGCCTATGCAGCCTACAAAAATTTCAAAGTGTATCAGATGGATGTGAAAAAGTGCTTTTCTAAATGGATCACTACAGGAGGAAGTCTATGTGAAACAACCCCCTGGTTTTGTTGATGCCAAACATCCAGATTATGTCTATAAGTTAGACAAAGCCCTTTATGGACTCAAGCAAGCACCAAGGGCATGGTATGACACACTATCCATCTATCTGCTTTCAAACAACTTTATTAGAGGAAGTATTGATAAAACTTTATTCATAAGAAAAAGCGAGGTCATGTCATTCTAGTCCAGATCTATGTAGATGACATTATCTTTGGATTAACAAACCAAAGTCTATGTGATTGGTTCTCAAAGATTATGTCACAACAATATAGAATGAGCATGATGCGTGAGATGACTTACTTCTTGGGACTTCAGATTCAACAAAAGAAGAATGGTATCTTTATTAATCAGAGCAAGTATGTCTTTGATCTGATTAAAAAGTATGGATTAGAATCAAGTCATCCAGTGAAGTCACCAATGTCTTACAATGTTAAGCTACATAAAGACATTGAAGGAAAATCTGTATGTCAGACTACATATAGAGGAATGATAGGTTCATTACTCTACTTAACAGCAAGTAGGCCTGATATAATGTTTGCTACATGTGTTTGTGTAAGATATCAGGCTGACCCAAAGGAGTCACACCTTCAAGCTGTTAAGAGAATACTCAAATACCTGAAGGGAACACCTAATCTAGGTAATTGGTATCCCAAGGACTCAGGATTTGATTTGGTAGGGTACTCAGACTTAGACTTTGCAGGCTGTGGTCTAGATAGAAAGAGTACCACTGGAGGATGTCAACTATTGGGTGGAAAATTGGTCAGCTGGACAGCAGAACTCAGTGGCAACTTCAACGGCTGAGGCTAAGTATGTTGCAGCAGGGAGGTGTTGTGCTCAAATACTGTGGATGCAACATCAGCTTCAGGTTTTTGATTTGAATTATTCAAAGACTCCTATCTATTATGATAATCAAAGTGCAATTGCCATAATTCATAACCCAGTATTCCACTCCAGAACTAAGCATATTGAAGTTAGACATTGTTGAAAAGGGGAAAGTAGATTTGATCTTTATTGAAACTGAAGATCAGCTTGTAGACATCTTCACTAAACCAATTGAAGGAACAAGATTCACAACTCTACTTGTCAAGCTAGGCATGCTCAACCCTTAAAAAGGTATGTTCCATTATTCTTTTGTCTCTGTTTATTCTAAGGCTATGTGCTAAATTGACTAAGTGTCTTAATTTGAGCTGAGTGCTCACTCTGAGCTGAGTACTCAAGCTAAGCTGAGTTCTCAGTCCACACTGAGTAATCAGTCTTATTAATGTTGTAAGTTCCACTAAATATGGTTAGTCCCATACTAAGGTAAGTCCTTTTGATAAAATTAACGTAATTCGTTTTTAAATTTTTATTTTTTAATAAGATATGTTCGTAAAATTAAAAAGATTACTTTAATTTTGGTAAGTCCGGATTAATGTAACAGTATTAGTTTGTGTAACTAATAGAGCCGTTGTAACAAACACGTTTTTACCGTAACGGATATATTTAATACCATTTAATAACGGTAACTTTTCTCTCACATCAAAAAGGTATAAATAGAGAGTCTCAAACTCGTAATACGTTTACGCTCCCTATTCTATTCTTCCCTCTCTATTTTCTAAAACCCTAATCGTGCTTTGTGCAGAATCAATCGCTCAGTGCGAAAACCCTAATTTCTAAGTGAAAATCAAGATTCGATAAGTTCGACACTCAATGGAAGGCTTTGAACTTAATCTCACAGAACAGATGATCCGAGGAGGAACCTTCGAAAACAATGGTCTCCCAACCTATAAACAGAATAATGTCTTGGCATGTGTTGAAATACCAAGATCACGAAGAGGCCGAGGGTATAAGGAGTGTGTCTCCTATATTCGAAAAGGTCCCTTGCCTTACGCATTCTTGGGAGGACCTGAGGTCGTCATTCCTCAACTATTGACAGAGTTGTGGTATACCTGTCGATATGACGCTGATCTTAATGTTATACGAGGGACAGTCCTTAGTGGACAAACCGGAATTGACATTGATGCGAATCGGTTAAGGAGAGTTTTACAACTGCCTGAATCAAATCAATACGATGCCCCTGTATCAAGAGAAACAGCAAGAAGTGTTCTACCCCTGATGGGTCATCCACAAGTCACCGGAGTTATAAGGAAGTCTGTCTTCCAAACCGGATGGGGATTCATGGTATCCACAGTGGTTCGTTCACTTGGATATAAAGTTGGTGGTCTTGATAATGTGAATGAGTACGAGATGCAGCTGCTGTACAACATGTACTATGGAAGAAATTTAGACTATGCAGAGCTGATCTTTGATGCACTCAAATCACAGGTTAACAAGAATGTGAGAGACATTTTGGTACCCTTCATCAGATTCCTTTCAATGGTCATTGAGGACAGATTGGGTGACAGATATGATGATCAATATGAATCACCCCAAACTCCTGTCCTCGGCTCAAGAATGTTTACAAATGATATTTTTCCTGAGCAGCCTGTTATGAGTGCTCAGATGAGAGCCATTGCAAAAGTAGATGCTATTGGTAGTGCGGGTGGTATTTTAACAATTTGGGACGAGGCTATGTTTGTAAATACTACTGCGATGGGAGGGGATGGGTTTCTTGCGGTTTTAGGTTCATGGAAGGGGAAAGAGGGGTTGGTCGGGTTCATTAATGTATATGCGCCACAAGATTTGGAAGTGAAGTCTATACTTTGAGAAAATATTTTAAAGGTTATAAGCTCAGTTGACGCTGCATGGTGTATCTTTGGAGATTTCAATGAGGTTAGAAGTGCTCTTGAACAGAAAAATTCGAATTTTAATAAAAGAGGGGCAGACAAATTCAACGATTTTATTGGTAATGGCAACTTGATTGATATTCCTTTGTGAGTCAAACGATTCACTCGAATTAGTGATGACGGTTTAAAATTTAGCAAGGTGGATAGATTCTTGGTGAACCATAAATTTTGCGAGGTTTGGAACTCGTTTGGTGTGGTGGCAAAGGAAAGAAAGTTGTCTGATCATTGTCCGTTAGTTTTGCATGATAAGATAGTTGATTTTGGTCCTAAACCATTTCGCATTTTTGATGTGTGGTTAGATGAATTGGAGGTTGAAAGTATAGTGGCGGAATTGTAGTCGAAAACAGTTTCATCCAGAAATCCAGATTCAAAATTCAGAGATAAGCTCAAAAATGTAAAAGAAGGGCTTAGGAAGTGGGGTAGAGATAAGTATCAGAATAACAACTCTAATAGTGAAGATCATAAAAATGAAGCGACGAAGTGGGAAAAAGTGGCTGAAGTGAGAGATTTAGACGAAGATGAAATGATGAGATGGAAAGAGGCAAGAAGAAGATGGATTGAAAAAGATAAACGTGATGGTGAGATGTTAAAACAAAAGGCGAGAGTTAAATGGGTGTTGGAAGGGGATGAAAATTCGAAGTTTTTTCATGATTATGTTAAAAGAAATTACAGAAAATCTAGTTTGAACGGGTTGATGGTGGACGGTAATGGTGTGAAGAACCAGCCAAAATCAAAGAGAAGGTGTTTGAATACTACAAAGATATTTATAGAGAACCTTCTCACTCACGTCCAACTATGAAAAACACCGGGTTTACAAAGCTAAGTAGGGTCGAAAAAGAGGAGTTAGAAGTGGAGTTTGGGGAAGATGAGGTATGGAATGCGATTAAAGTATGCGGAAGTAAAAAAAAGCTCCAAGTCCTGATGGTTTCAATTTCGGTTTATTAAAAAGTTATGGAACATCATAAAAAACGATATGTTGATAAGCTCTGAGGTGGTTTTGGAAGACGGGTTTGTTATCCTAAGGTTGCAATTCTTCTTTTGTCACTTTGGTACCAAAATGTCAGGATCCAATCTGATTAAGTGATTATAGACCCATAAGTTTAATTGGGTGTTATTATAAAATCCTAGCAAAATTTTTAGCCGAAAGGGTTAAAAAGTTATTGGGAAGTTGATTGTTGAAGAACAAAATGCTTTCATTAAGGGTAGGTTCATTCTAGACGGTGTCTTGATTGGTAATGAAGTGGTCGAATTTTTGAAAAAGAAAAAGGAAAAAGCGTTCTTGTTAAAAATTAACTTCGAGAAGGCATATGATAGTATAAATTGGTCTTTTATTCAAAACTCGATGATTCAAATGGGTTTCGGGGATCGATGGTGTAATTGGATTGAGGCTTGCTTTAAATCATCAAGGATATCAGTTTTAGTAAATGGGTCTCCAACGGAAGAATTTAGTATGGAAAGAGGGATTCGTCAAGGGGATCCATTATCTCCATTTTGTATCTTATCACTGCAGAAGGTCTTAATGTTACTTTAAAAGAAGCGGTTTCAAAGGGTATCTACAAAGGGGTGCAAGTTGGCAGGGAAAGGATGGCGACGATTTCTCATCTTCAATACGCGGATGACACACTTGTATTTGATGAGTGGAATAGCGTAAACACAAAAAATCTAATGAGAATCTTGGAGTGTGTACAACAAGCATCCGGTTTCAAAATAAACAATAATAAGTCAAAGTTGTACGGTATTGGTGTTAGCAATCAGGAGGTGGATTGGATGGCTAATCGAATGGGATGTTTGTCGGGAAGGATGCCGTTTATGTATCTTGGCATTCCTATCGGTTTAAATATGAAAAAGATCGATAGCTAGAATGGAATTGTAGAAAAGTTCAAAAATAAATTATCTCACTGGAAATCAAGGTCGATGTCTTGTGGTGGAAGACTAACTTTAGTCAAATCGGTTTTTGGAAGCCTTCCTCTTTATTATTTCTTAATGTTTCGTGTTCCAGTGGGGGTTCTTAAGAAGTTAGAAAGTATTAGACAAAAGTTTTTTTGGGGTAGTACCGATGAAAACCGGAAAGTAGCATGGGTAAAATGGGATCGTGCTCTTAATAAAAATGTTTCAGGTGGTTTAAGTATTGGGAGTCTAAAAGCGTCAAATTGGGGTTTGTTAGGAAAGTGGTGATGGAGGTTTCGGGTTGAGGAAAATAGACTTTGGGTAAAAATTATAAAATGTCTTTATGGGAAAAGTGGCGGTCTCGAGGAAGAAGATGGGATTGGGTTATGTGGGAAGTGGCGGGATATCATAAAAGTTGGTAGAGATGTAGAAAGTACAGGCATTCAGTTTACTTCCTCGTTTGAAAGAAAGCTGGGTGGGGGCGAGAGTACTTTTTTTTTGGTTGCATAGATGGGTCGGGGATTTTACTCTTAAGGAAAAATTCCCTAGGCTGTTTAGATTAGAGAGTAGAAAAGAGGTAACAGTGGCGGGGATAGGCGTTTGGAGGGAAGGCAGATGGGAATGGTTGTGGGATTGGCAGAGAGTTATTCGGGGGAGGGGGGCGGGGGAACTTTTGGATATGATTGCTTTAATTCATTCGTTTGCTCCTAGTGTGGGACAACCCGATACATGGAGTTGGAACCTTGACGAAAATGGGTTCTTCACGGTAAAAAAAATTAAGAGAAGCAATAGACGGAAAAATTCTTCAAAGGTCCAATACATGGCACGAAACAAGATGGTGCAAAATCATTCCAAGAAAAGTTTGTATTTTTATTTGGTGACTGAATCAAGGTAGAATCCCAGTTCGTTTTTGGCTTGACCACATTGGTTTAGATCTTGATTCTATGCTTTGTCCTCATTGCGAAGATGAGGTAGAAACGATAGATCATTGTTTCTTGAGATGTGGTCGGGTCTTGGAAAGGTGGATAAAAGTTCTTGATTGGTGGAAGATGAGTAATGTCACATTTGGTTCGGTGGACGAGGTTATAAACTATAAAGGCGTATTACAGTTTAACAAAAAAACAAAAAACGGTATGGAAAGCGATGGTGTGGTCGATGTTGTACAATATATGGTGGGCTCGAAACAAAAGAGTTTTTGAGAATAAGGTCACAAATCTATCGACTATATGTGATGAAGTTCAAGTCGTTCTTTTGGATCGCTAACAGGGTCAAAGGAACCATTTCGTCATGGTTTGATTGGGTGTCGGGCCCGGCTCGTGCATGTAAGTTCTAGGAACCACGGTTAATTGCTCCTCCTTTATGCTTTGTTTCTACGGCTTGTAGTTTTTAGTATAGGGTAGGAGGAGTTTGTTCTTTTGCTTTGGCCCAAGGCTGTAGAAGACCAGGTATCTTGATATTAGAAATAGTCTTGGAGTTCCATTGTAAATCCCACACTTGTTTGTAAAATGGAACCATATCAAAGAATGATGGTGGTGGCACAAACGGAAGCATGATTGTTATCATTTGCTTGTGGAAGATGAAAGATTATTCTGAAGTCATCCAGAGTAAGTGTAAGCTCTTTTCTATCTAGTAAAAACTTGAGTCGATGCTTTGATCCGTCTTCTTTCAAAGTATGCCAGAACTGTGCCATATAAATCCAAGGTAACAGTTGCTGAAGTGCCAAATGCTGAATCTTACGGATGTTTCTTAATAATATTTCATCTAATCTTGCTCTATGATGGTCATTGCCATGTCTATGGTAAACCTTCTTGTTTGCATCCATAAGGTCATATCGCTTGTTTGGAGGACACAGTTCATCTGGATGAACATCAGCTGCATGTTGTTGTGCCATGATGATAACTGAATAAATAAAATTGAGGTGTTAGGAAAAAAAATAATTTTTGCACATTTTATTTTTTCCTCTGTGTCTGTTTTTATATGTTCTTGGCATTTCTTAGTTTGAAATATTTGTGATGAGTTTGATTTCTCATGTGCCCATTCTTGCTGTTTCTAGCAACATGCCATCGCTTTTATTCGGGAAAATTTATTTTTTTATTTAACATTTTTGTGTTGTTTGGTATTTCTTTTTCGAACACACTTTGATTTGCTTTTGCGTATGGATTTAGCTTTCTCTTTAGTTTTTAGAATATTACTCCAGAATTCTTTGTGAAGGATACTCTCTCAAGAGGATGAAGTTTTTCTTTTGATTTGATTCAAGACACAATTTATGAAAAAAAATCAAGCGAAATCCTTCAAATTCTTAAATTGTTTTAAGAAAGGGTATCATTTTTTGACACATTAAAGATTTTGAGAACTTTTTCAAAACATCATGTGACAATACTATATGATGTTGATAATATTTGAATAATGTAATCACAAACCACAACTGAATGGACTACTAAGTCACCTCACTCCTCATTTGTTCATTGCAGGAAAATGGCCGTAGCGGGCATGACTTAGTCCACTTTAAACAATTGAGTATTTGAAATTAACATATTCAATTTATAAAAACTTTGATTCTTTCATCATTCTGTTATGAAAATAAACCATGAATACAAACACATCTAATTCAATAATTGAATGAACATTAAGTCACTCACTCCTCATTCTGTTCAATGCAGAAAACGGTCGAAACCAGACATGACTTAATCTACTTAAACATTTACGAATAGACATATATGATCCATAGCTTAGAATCATGAAAAACTTGTTTCTTTGCCGAAAATTATTTGTCAGATTTTTGCACAACTAGAAAACTCGGATCTGTTTTGTTTTTTCACAGACATTCACACAATAAGCATTACATCCATGACACAGCAACACATTCTTATTACATATACTAAACATATTTCACAAGTTATACCACAAACAATTAAACTGATTTTCACCATTAACCTCTACTGAGTTTTGACTTTTGTTGACTACCGAGTTTGACCAGTTGACCTTGCCGATTTTGACAATTAGACTTTTTACTGAGTTTCAATATCATTGACACTAAATCTAAGCCTAAACTCGGTAACCTGTGCATAAAGAACTAAACTCCGGGAAAATTAACAGATTCAGGAATGTTTTTTTTTTTTTTTCTAACTACCGTGTTTAATCAAAACTCAATCCTCACCATTTAATGATCACTTTTTGGCCTTTAAGTCACTTTTTACACTAAATCTAAGCCTAAGATTATGCGCACAATATCATAAGGTACAAACCATTATCATAACAGAAACTCGGTAAACCTCATCTTTACCGAGTTCAAACTCGGTAATCCCAAATTACTTAAAAACACCTAAAACATATATATCCACTTACGTTTAAGTAAGAAGTGAAATTACAATCGTTGTAATGAACTTAGATAGCGTAAAACAAATTTCTACTCAAACTCGGTAAAAGGATTCGGTAAAAAAGAAAAGT
Source organism: Tanacetum coccineum (assembly GCA_026074375.1). NCBI lineage: Eukaryota > Viridiplantae > Streptophyta > Magnoliopsida > Asterales > Asteraceae > Tanacetum > Tanacetum coccineum. Next base: position 17,396 of record BQNB010021274.1, on the reverse strand, counting down.
AAAAAATGAAATTAAAATCCTTTATATAGCCACCGAAAACAGTTTGGAAAATTGACATTTTCAGTCCTTGTACTTAACTTTTACAAAAACTGTCCGAAAATAATTGTCACATTGACAGTCCCTGTACTTCGTATTTACGAATTTTTTTTGTTTTGTGAATTTACACAAAATCCCCCTTAAACAATGAAATCTTTCCCAAACACACCCATTGAAAAATAACAATTATGTAAAATTCATTAGTCCGAAGATTAAAATTGTTAACTTTTCAAACTAAAAACTCCCTCGAAAATATAATATTTCCCAATTTTAGTTCATCATTAGGAGTTTATTATCAAAAGATGTTTGTGAATAAAAATTGTAAGAACTCCCCCTTGGATCATGATTCCGTATTTTGCAATAGTAAAAAGGTTTTAATAAGAAACTTGGAATCATGAAACAAAAGATTGTAATTCTTTTTAAATTATGTTTTTTTTAATAAAAATGTGTCAAATCTTTTTGTTATTTTTGAAATATTTATGTACATGATTGTGATGTATGATCTTTTTACGAAGATAACTTTGTCAGACTTTCCAGCTGAGGTTGGTGTCATAATCTCTTCCATGCGATAAACTAGATACTCAAAGCGTTCTTTTAAAAGCGCCTTAGTAAATAGATCCGCTAGTTGGTATTATGTTCCGACAAAGTAAATTTTCTACAGTACCCCTCTCAACGTGTTCTTTAATAAAATGATACCTGATGTCAATGTGCTTTGTCTTAGAATGTTGGACTGGATTGCATGAAATAGCAATGGCACTCTTGGAATCACAATACATCGGAATCCGATTGTATTTAAATCCATAGTCAAGCAGTTGAGTACGCATCCATATCAGTTGTGCACGCATGTAGGACCAATTGAAACATTAGATTCAGCTTTTGCAGTAGACAATGCAGTACATTCCTTATTTTCTTTGAACTCCAACTCACGAGCTTTCAACCTAAAAATTGTAATCCTCCTAATGTGCTTTTACAGTCATCTTTACAACCTGCATGGTCCGCATCTGAATAGGTAATTAGTTCAAAACCAAAATCCTTCGGATACCATAGGCCCATGTTATAGGATTGTCTTAGGTACCGAAAGATCCGTTTGACCTCTTTGAGGTGTTTGACCGTAGGTCGTGCTTGATAACGTGTACATACAAAAGTAGCAAAGGCTATGTCTGGTCGACTGGCTGTTAGATACATAAGCCCTTCTATCATACGACGATAAGTCGTTTGATCAGTAGGAGTGCCTTGTAAATCAGGATCCAGTCTCTCTGTTGCCATAGGTGTGCTCATGAAGACACATTCATCTAGACCATGTTTCTTTAACAACTCTTGGTTGACTGGCTGTTAGATACATAAGCCCTCCTATCATACGATGATAAGTCGTTTTTGGGTAGTAGGGGTGCCTTTGTAAAATCAACATCCAGTCTCTTTGTTGCCATAGGTGTTGATATGGAGAACATTACATCTAGACATGTTTCTTTAACAACTCCTATTTACATTTGTGACTGAATTATAAATATTCCACGGGGAGATTATGAACCTTGGAGTCCAAAGAAAGAACTTTAGTTCCCCGATATTGACATTTTAAAATGATTTTCATTAGTTTTGCAAATATTTTTGAAAATCTGGATTTTTGTTAATCCAAAAATTATATGTCATCAACATATACTTGAACAAGTAATATTGGTCTCCCGCATGCCATGACGTCTAGTAACTAAGTTGGGTCAATTATACCTTTTTTGAACCCGTGTTCAAATTAAGAAAAAGAGCAGTTTGTCATACCATGGAACGGGTGCTTGTTAGACCGTATAGAGCTTTTTTCACTGTAGACGTGATTTGGGAATTCTAGATCAATAAACCCTTCAGGTTGGCTGACATAAAACTTCTTTTTCAAAGGACCATTGAGAAAGCCGTTTTTTACATCCATTGAAGATATGATATTCATATGAGCAGCAAAAGCAATGAAATCGAATCAGCCTCAAGACGAGCAACCAAGAGCAAATGACTCCTCAAATCAATGCCTTCTTTCTTGCTTATAACCTTTTAGCCACAGACGAGTTTTGTTCCGAACCATAATATTATCTGCATCCTCTTATTTTCAAAGCCATTTGAGAGCAATAATATTCTTTCCTTCTGGTCGTGGAACGAGTTCCCAAACTTAAAGTCTCTTAAATTGATTCAACTCATCTTGCATGGACTCAATCTCAATAACGATGATCGCCATAGCTTCTTCGATGTTCTTTGGTTCAAAAAGTTGCTAAAGGTTTAATGCATCATTCCCCCCCTCCCCCCCCCCCCCCCCCGCCACCCCACCCCCCCCCCACCCCCCCGCCCCCCCCCCCCCCCGCCCAAGAGTGTGTGTTGAAAGATAGATCATAAACAGGTTTCGGCCATGGGTCCAATAACTTGTAGTCTAGAGGATGATCTTTTATCCAAATATGAGTCGAGGGTTGTACTTGATAGAAATTCTACACATTTGATGGTTCGAGATTTGTTGTAGATGACTCAATTTCCTCATGATTCAGAGAATCATATGGAACAAACTGTGTATTACCATCAAAATTAGCTGATTCTTCTTGATGAATTTCATTAGACTCTTGTAAGAGATTGGAGAAGTTTGTTCATCAGATGTTGTTGTGACAACAGGAGGATCCTCCTGTGTGTCTACAATGATTGAAAGATGTAGAAGGGTGGTCTTTTGTCGTGATCGTCGGTTGTGTTAGTGGAATGATGGTCAGTATCATATGATTTTCTGCCTCAATAATAATCTTCAAACATTAGACCAAACAAATTATCCAAATCCTCTTTTGAAGGAGCGAGCAATTGAAAATTGTTGCATAATACCTAACTTTTCATAATAAGCTTTGAGAGTTGCATTCTTGAATTCAGTGCCATTATCAGTTCGAATCTTGCATTTCTATGGACTTTTGTAAATGAACAATTTGAGTTTGAGCAATGAATTTCTTGATGACTCTGGAGTTTCGTCTTCTCGAACGTAGAAAATAAACCCACGCGAACTCTAGAAAAATCATTCCACTATCACAGATTATACTTCTTTCCAGTTGTAATGAAGCTACTATCATTAGACCACAAAATCCATAAGAAGTAATTCCAATTTGGAAGTAATCACTTGAGAATCCAATTTAGGTGTGGCTATGAGAAGCTTTCTTGCTTTTTCCCTCTTTAACAAGTGAAAACACAGATGATCTTTTTCATATTTGAACTTTCGGTAAACCGTCAACCATGTCAAGTTTCGGTAAGATCGTTTTAGGAGCACCAAAATTAAGTGTGATAGTCGTCTCGATGCCATAACCATGACTTTGTTGAAGTTTTGCTTTTGGAATTAGACTAAATGGGTGAAGAAGCAGCCATGTCATGAAATGGAGATAGTATTACATAAATTTGAATCGCGTCGCTTTGTGAGCAAAATCATCTCATTCCAAAATTTCGAACATAACATGTATAGACAGAAAAGCCACTTCTAAATCTCCATCACAAAATTTGTTCCAACACTAAAGAGATTGTTGTCCAAGAACCTTCAAATTATATACATGACAAATAGTGATATGTATGTATATAATCACCATAGCCTGTAAAGCTGCAAAGTGTCATTTCTAAACGCGAACACGGTTTTCTATGAACTTTTCAACGATAGTTTCTCAATAGTGAAAAAACGATCCAACCCGTCATATGCTGTTGAACAACCATATCAACAACCATAGAATGTTGGACTACCTGCACTCAATAAGAAACAACTCATAGACTACTGGAGCAATTTAACTAATCCATCTCTTAATGAAACAAGTGGTTTCGTATTCGATGGTATTAGTATGAGCATGTGGCTTTGTGTTAACTGGTTTCAATTACATTTGCGTTGTGATTCAATCCATTTTTCCATAAACTACTTGTTCGAATGCTTGTTTAGATTGATGTGCTTTTAGGGTTTGAGGGGCTTTATCACGCATGTTTCTTTTCTTTTTCTTAATGCACATAGAAACCTTATCTCTAGCTTTTGATGCACTTGCTTCATCAATCTTAGATTTAGAAGCTACAGAAGTAGTATCTAAAGTCTCAGATTGTGTCGCTTTCTCACAAAACCTAGTCTTAGGAGCTACAGAAGATTTTGGTATCCTAGAATTAACAGAGAAGGTTCTACGAGCATTCAAATGCACATTCAATTTATGCTTAGCAACACATTTATCATGACAAGGAATAAGCACATTTTGCATACAAGAAACACATAACAAAGTTTTCGCTTTAGAAGATTTGGTAACAGAGCAACATCAATTACATTCTCTTGTTTGACACAAACTCTTTAGCAAATGTATTATCTGTTTGCTTATTTTTCCTAACATAAACTGCTTCTTTCTTTGCTTCATTCTTAGAGACATCTAAGACACTGGTCTTGACATGTGAATCTCTACTCTTTGGTCTTTTAACACTAGATGTAGCATTCATTCCTGTAGAAGATAACACATTCTTAGTCTTGTTTGTTTGTGATTCTTGTTGTGTGACAACTCTGTACATTCCAGGGCTAATGATATTTGTGTTTGATGCTATCCCTGATTGGTAGTTATGTGAAGTTGTAAAGTGACTCGGTTTTGACTCAACCATGGTTTTTTCTTGTTTTTAAACAACCGTTGCTTTTGAGATATGCGTGTGTGTTGTGTGTTTAAGGGTTGTGACACAAAGAAAAGATTGAGAACCATGTGTCTTGTCAAACTTAGTATTCACAGACTTACCATTTTCACCATTTTTCATTCTAGCTTTCAACTCAGATATGGTATCTAAAAGATTCTGATTCTCAGCACGAATAGCACCATATGCATAAGTTTTCTCAGAGACATGAGCAATTAACTCATCCATTTCCTTTTGAGTTTGAGATCGTGTCTTTTTGATTGAATCGAAAAGCTTTTTATACTCCATTTTGGCATTATCTCGTTCTTTTATCAAGGATTGTACTTTAAAATCCAAAGACACGTTCTCATCCTCAAGTTTCTGTATTCTAGAAATCCAAGAGAAATCAAGAGGTTTTGAGTTTTTATTCTTCGAAGAATCCCATTTATGTTTTTCTTTTTCATGTTGCAATTTTAACTCAAAATCAACACTTTGTTTTTCACATCTTTAAACATCTTTCTCAAGAATTTTTATTCTTGCTTTCAAACCCTCTTGAATCTCTAAAGATTTCTTTTTGACTTGTTCAAGTTCATCATGTAAGGACTTATCAACACATTCATGGTTTAACAACACACATAGCTCAATATCATGTTTGAGTGATGCTTCCAAAAGTTGATCTTTCAACAAATCATTTTGCCTTTCAATCTCATCAAGATAAACATCATTTTGCTTAAACGTATCTTTCATTTCTTTTATATCCCTTTGAAATAGATTCTAAAAGCCATCAAAGTAATCCAGTAATTCATTAAGAAGTGGTTTAACTTGATCTCGACAAAAATCATTAAGAGCTATCTCTTCCTTTGATGTATAAAACATGCTTGCCCTTTTACTGTTCTGTTTTATCAACAGAAACAACTTTTCAAATCCAACTTTTATATTGAATAATTCATTGATCAAAGGTAACTCACTTGGCATTGTTTTTGTTTCCAGAATCTTAACAAAGGGAATATAAGAAGATGAAGAACATGTTTGTTCAACGAATGATTCTTTTTGAGGAACAAAGTCATTATAAAGCGCATTTAATTATTTGTAATCAATTGTCCAACAATTTTATTTGTTCGCAACAAAAATTAGATCATTCATTTTTCCATTCATTTTCTGTTGACTTTTGAAAGCATCCTCTAGAGTTTCCTCTCCGAATCTCTAACATTCAGAGGGAATTTCTAATATTACCCATCATAAATTGCAACATATAACTTTGGACTTTGGAATTGCTTGTTGAGTGTATAAGGATTCGGATACCCTAAACCATGTTTTAATTGTTGATCATAAACAGACAATGGTTTTGGACCGAGCATAAACATTGCTTGTAAAGAATTACCAATTTTCAAAAACAAATCAACATTCTTTTTCAGTTTTTCCTCAAGATCAAGAATAGTATCATGATACTTATCCTCGTTTTCACTCATTTTTCTTTTTAAAATTAAATGTGATTGTTGTAATTCCTCATTTTTCTGTTTGAAATGTTTGACCTCTTGACTCAACTTATCTCGTTGTTTTTTGAGATCTCGAATAATATCTCGATCACGATACAATTGAGACTCGGCTTGTTTTTGAACACGTTTTGCCCTTTCATCAGCTTTAAGAAATTCTTTTAGATAATTGTTATCCTGGTTATGTTTTCCAAAACCGATTCCCTTCTGCTCTCGCATCAATCTCAATCTGATCTGGTCAAAGTCATATTTTGTTGTTGGACCTTTTGAGCAAATCTTTGTTGTTTTGCAGCTTCATCATATGCATTCCTAGCAAGTGTTTCTAATGCACACGGATCATAAACATGTGTATCTTTTTCAACACTGCCACTATTAACATTTCCTTTGACAGAATCAAATTGAATATTGCTATTAATTTGATCATCATCAATGGTACTGTTAATAATTTTAGTATGAGTTGGATACATTTGTTCATCATTCTCATTGATGGATGAAGATTGTACCTCACTTACAAATGCAGACTCATAGCTTGGCTCATCATCAGAATTTTGATCAGCTGGTTGAATTCTGGCCATTAAGCATATGTTTGCACTAAGTTCTTCAATTTCTTCCATCCTTGAAGCATCAGCAAAGAGAAAATCATTCTGCTCATCGGTAAGAATTACACCGGCTTCATCCTGTTTTGCCAACAACATTTGCTCCATGAAATACTTCGAATCACGAACCCTTGGCTTGGGACAATTCCTAGCATAATGTCCTTTTCCACCGCAGTTATAGCATTGACCCGTTGAAGTATTGCCTGGAGTCGGAGTTCGAACAATCCTTTGAACATTTGCAGTCTCATTTGTAGCATTCATTCCCTCAACAACTTCTCCTTGAACATAAGCTCTTCGATTATTTCTTCCAACATTACCAGAATTTCTGCTTTGAATATTCACCCTGTCACCTTGAACGACTGCTTGATTTCTGGTATTAGACGAAGCACGAAGACGATTGTTTGTTGGATTAGAGAAGTTTTGAGTAATGGCTTTGGCAAGTAACAACATAGCAGATGCTAGGGGATCTTCAGAATGGTTGTGAACATCATCCTGCTCAAACTCTTCATCATAATCAACTACAGATGAAGGATGTGTCACATAATAAGAAGAGGTGTTTCTAGAAGATGAACCCGTGTGTGCTACTAGAGCCAAAGGATCATGAGACTTTTCCAACTTCTTTGACCTTGAAGCATTAACCAATTTCTCAAATTGCGAAAGATAATCAAAAAGATCATCAAACGAATCAACTGTCAATTTCTTAGCCAAACGAACTTGAGTCACATATTTCAACCATTCCGGTTGCAAACTATTCAGAAACTTTGTGTTAATTGAAACAGTTGGAAACTTCATGTTGTTTCGTTCCAAATCATTCATTAACTGAGCAAAACGATTGTAGACTGAAACTAGTGACTCTCCTGGTTCAGCAACAAATTGATCAAACTCATTTGTAAATCGCGTCTCCCTGTCAACTTGGTTTTGTATAGTTCCCCTCATCAAACGTTCAACACGATCCCACATTTCCTTGGCCGTCTTACAAGAATCCACAGAATTGTAAATCTCATTAGGAATAGACAGAAGAATCATATTCGTGAGTTCCATTTCTGCATCATAGTACAATAAGTCATCTCCTTCAAGATCGTCTACATCTTGCAACCTTGGTAATTGTGAACCTGTAGGTGTGATGGTCCTAAACACATAAGGGCCATCTTCTAGTGCTTTGAGAAGCCACTTCCGGTTTTCCCTCTTGCGATTAAGAAATCGTTTGAATCTACTCGCCCATGGTATGTAACTACCCCTTTCAAGCATGGGTGGCCTAGTCTCAGAACCGGCTTCAGCAAGGGATTGTTGGTATGTTTTGGATGTCGACATGTCTTAAGATTCAAAGATTGGATCTTTTTAGACAAATATGAGTGAGATTTGTGAGATAATATCCAAACTCGGTAACAGTAATCAAATTCGGTAACACGTAATCTGAAAACGAATACTCTTCTCGAACAGTACACTGTCAAACTCGGAAATCTTCAAATACTAAACTCGGTAATCTACAAACTACTCAAACTCGGTAACACTATTCACTATAACTCGGTAGGTCTAAATTGATAAAATCTAACAATTATGAATTATTAATAACCACAAATTCGATAAAACCGAATTTTATGATGATTAGATAATCCAAATGTTCTAAAAACTCAAATTCGATAGAACCGAATTTGATTACCGAGTTTTAGTAAATCTCGAGCAATCGATTTTTAACACTTCAAAACTCGATAAAACCGTGAAATGAAAGTGTAAACTGACTTGTAAAGCTTATTACCGATTTTTGACTTAGTAAAATTCCCTATATCACAAATTCGATGTAACCGAATTTGTGAATCTTAACAAATTCGACAATACCGAGTTTAATACCGAATTCCTAATAAACGACTTTTGATAGAACCAAAAGATCGAATATATCTATTACACTGATTTTTCGTACTGAAATTGCTAAATTTACAAGAAAAAATGTTCCTATACGCAAAATCACTCTACCGAGAATGCGAAGCTTCTACCGAAAATCAAATCCACGCGTCCGAGAATGAAATGAACAGTTCCGAGAGCACAATAACGTCCAATATCTCGAAATCACAGCCAAATTCAATCTCGAAACCTCAATAGTACTTACCGAATTCGGAAACCACCAATTCTTGATTCTCGGTCGATCACAAACACGCACAAATCGAACACTCTACTTCTCTATTGGCGATTGATACCACTTGTTAGGTCACATGAATCTTGAATCAATCATATCAACATGCAAGCTTAGAGAGAATGAGAGAAAATGAAGGGAAAATTCAAATCTTATTTAGGAGGGAAATGAAAGTTGTTTACAAGAGCATCACCCTCTAATGAAGATTAGAGGGCTATTTATAGGCAAAAGGAGGGAGGCTTCCCTTCCTTATTTTTCTAATTTTATAATACTATTCCCTAGACTTTGGATATTACGCTATATCTTTCTTAAAGCATAGTAAACCTTATTATAATCTATATTAAACTAAACAAAATAAAGTCTAATAATAAAACCACATAATCGATACTTTTCATAATCCTAACAATCTCCCTTTAAGGGTCGATTATTCTGGGCGTTCCCTACTTGGTCCTAGTGGTCTTCCATTCACGTACATCTCCCATCTTCTTATTTGATCTCGATACTTCAACCAAACTTCAATCTCTTCTTCAAACAACTTAAGAAACTCAAGTTCATCATTGGTAAGTTCTTTTTTCACATATCCATACTTGACATCATTATAATAACTCTTTAGACCTTCAAGCGTTGTTCTTAGTGTTGCATCACAAAACTTATGTATCTCTGAAGGTTTCATCACCCTTTTCTCTTTCTTGCTATTAGTGTAAATGATTTCATGTACAGGCTCATATACGATAGAAAACACATCAGACTCTTTAATTCCTGGGAATGTAATTATTGGTGCAGTGAGATTGATCTTTTGTTGATAGCTTTCAATTCCAAGTTGAAAATCGTGCACTCTTTCCCATATCACTGAACTTCTGATGAACACTGATAGAGACTATAGCAATCTTGTATCAGCATAATCATGTACCTTGTTATTCATGATCAGCAGATACATATCTTCAATGTCATTCTTATTGAGGTTCTTGTAATCTGGCTCAGTTATTGACACTATGCAATCATTAGCTCTTCTTGCCACAATCTCTGTAATAAACTTATGTTCATGACCCAAGTCCTAGAATGTCTTGATGACTTGAACAATCTTAGAGTTTGAATAGATCTCTTCCTTTGGTCTTCCAGGTTCTTTCTGTCTCCTTATGTAGAAGATCTTTACATGAGGATTTTTTCAGTTTTCAACACCATATCTTGCATAAGAATTAAACTTCTTTATACACTTATTAACCCATCTGGAAGTCCGTTCTTCAATATCATCATCGTTGAAGACAATTTCTGGAAATTTATGAAGTGACAGAACAATCTTCTCAGGACCTGAATTACCTTTCTTCAAATACAAAAGGTCTTGATTGATCAGAGATAATGCTGGAGCTTCAGGATCTCTTTGACAGCTTTGAACTAATGGTGTGATCTTTCGTGGATGAGGAGATACAAGAATTTCCTTTCTGCTTTCCCAAACAATATCACTTTGCAAGAAATTCTTCATCTGATCGATGTGATACTGATGTTCATCTCCTGAAGTACATCTTTGTCTTAGCATCTCATCCGCCATCTTCTTTAACTTTACTTCATCAATTGTTAAAGATATCTCCTCCATGATGTCTTGTGATACTTGCTTAGTTGGAATCTTATCATCATCAGAAGCATAAGATTCAGTCCAAAAATCAAATTTATCATCTTGTTCTTGATTACCTGAAGTAGAAGGACCTGGTTCCTCTATATTTACTTGTCTAGACAATGACTCTCCAGATACATATGCTTCATACTCTGATGTCTTCTGCCTTTTTGCACTATTCTCCCCCTCAGGATGAGCATCATCATGAGGATCGTCCTGATCTCTTGGGCGAATGGCAGAAGGTCTACAAGAGTATGTGGTACCTATGTCTTCTCAAACTTCATCTGGAGAGCCAACTAGATTGCTATGTCTTATTGTTGTAACAGAGGATCAGCCTTTATAGCAAGGTACAATTGATGTTGTTGTTCTAGAACAGAGGATGATTGAACTTGTGCCGGATGAACATGAAGAATATGACCTGACATATAACTGCGTACATATGCATCAACTAAAGAAGGAATGGCATTGTCAATTGCATTTTGAATCTGTGAAGATATATGTGCCTGCATACGCCTACGTTTTGGCAAGATAGGATCTTTAGAAGATTAATCTTTCAGTCTTGGTCTTTAGTCGTTTTCCGTTTCCATTACCCAACACCTTTCGCAAGATAATACAGGAATTTTTTGTTTTGTTTGTTTTTTTTTTTTTTTTTTGTTTTGTTGTGATCTCGAACTTGCGCAGGAACCACCTTCTCAACTTGCTCCATTACTTTTTCTTTCACCGACGAGGGTAGCGTTTCCATCATGACATCATGAAGATTATCAGCAAGTTGATTACTGGATTTTCGTGGCATGAATCTTTTCTTGAGATGTGCAAATAAGTAACCATATCGTCCTTGTAATTCATGAAAGAAAGTCTTGTATCTTTTGAATCGATTGGGTTTTGCCTTGATCAATGATAGAAGACGATTAGTTTTTGTGATCTTTTGAGACAGATGATCCTGATGATGGTGTAGAATGAGTAACCGTCAATTCCTGTAGTTTCTCTGTATCCGGAGATACGAGAGTAGAGAGATTCCTAGGTGATCTAGTTGGTGAGGGAATTGGCAAAATCTTAGACTCCTCTACATTCTTCCTTTTCGCCCTTCTCCTTAATTCAAATACTTCATCAGTTATTTCATCTTCTTCATCATCAACATTTACAGGTATAACAAGATTTGGTTCCACCTCTGTATCCTTTGAAGTCTCTTTAACTTTTTCCTGAACAATATCCAGCTCCGGACCTTCCTTATCATTCCTGGGCTCTAACCTAGTGCCGGGAATAGATGTATCATCATGCCTAGTGGGTGAACTATCATCAACATTCTCAGACTCTTCAACAAGCTTCTCAATCTCCTCAGCTGCCAAGTGTTCAGCTACCAGTGCCACATTTTCTCTTGCTTCTTGTTCTTCATGACTCTTTTGCTCAGCAAGACTTACTTGAATCATATCTTGTAAAATCATCTCATCAGCTTTTTCTGTTGTTGGCACAGGAGCAGGTGGTGTTAGACGTGTAGATTGCCTTGACGGTAATCGAAAACGAATCACAGTTGATCGTTTTGGAACACTTAATTCAGCTGTCTCCGTAGCAGGTTTAGGAGACCTAGGGGCGCTAAGTGTCCTATGCGTTCCCTGGGTAGACTCATTCGATTGTGACTGAATCATAGGAACATCTAGTCCAAACACCTCTACATACATCTTATAATGCTCCGTAAGCTTCATCTCTTCTGTAATCATCCATGGTGGTATTCTCATCCCAACCTTGTTCTTATTTCTTCCTGAATTAAAGATATTCTTCATAATAGCATCATCTTGAAGATTGTGATAAGCATCTCGAGGATGTCTTGAAATTTCAGGAAATATAGTCATATAATGACTGATGATGATCTTTGTTATCGTTTGTAGGGATCAAGTGGCAGATGATTAAGCGGAATAGTAAATGCCTTCCACAATTAACTCTGCAAATCCTCATGAATGTTATTCACAAAGGCAGATAACATTTGCATTATCTGCAACGGCGGTTGGTCCCATCCCGTAACACGTGTAGTCAAGCACTTGGAGAATATTTTGCACAACGTCTGCCAAGGCTGTAGAAGACCAGGTATCTTGAAATTAGACACATTCTTGAGTTCCATTGAAAATCCCAACACTTGTTTGTAAAATGGAACCATATCAGAGAATGATGGTGGTGGCACAAACAAAGCATTATTGTTATCATTTGCTTGCGGAAGATGAAAGATTGTCCTGAAGTCATCCAGAGTAAGTGTAAGCTCTTTTCTATCCAGCAAAAACTTGAGTCGATTCTTTGATCCGTCTTCTTTCAAAGTATGCCAGAACTGTGCCATATAAATCCAAGGTACAGATGCTGATGCTGCAATGCTGAATCGTAACGGATGATTCGTAATAATATTCATCAGAATCTTGCTCTCTGATGGACATTGCACATTCTCCAAGTCAACCTTCTTATTAGCATCCATAAGGTCATAACGCTTGTTTGGAGGACACAGTTCATCTGGATGAACATCAGCTGCTTGTTGTCGTTGTGCCATGATGATAACTGAATGAATACAATTGAGGTGTTAGGAAACAAATAATTCTTTTGACATTTTTGTCTTTTTCCTCTCTGTCTGTTTTATATGTTCTGGCAATTCTTTTTGAACATATTTTTGATCAGTTTGTTTCTCATGTGCTCGTTCTTGCTTTTTCTAGCACATGCCATACGCTTTATTCGAATTATTCTTTTGATTTACCATTTTTGTGTGTTCTGGCATTTCTTTTTCGAACACACTTTTGATTTGCTTTTTCGCGTATGGATTTAGCTCTCTCTTTCTGTTTTTAGAATATCCTCACCAGAAATTCTTTGTGACATGATACTCTCTCAAGAAAGATGAAGATTTCTCTTGTGTTTTGAACCAAGACACAGTTATAAAAATTCAAGAGAAAACCTTCAACTTCTTAAAATTGTTTTAAGAAAGAGTATCATTTTGACACAATAACAGATTTTGAGAACTTTTCAAAAATCATGTGACAAAATAATGTAATCACAAACCTACAACTGAATGGACACTAAGTCACTCACTCCTCATTCTGTTCATTGCAGAAAACGGCCGTAGCCAGACATGACTTAGTCCACTTAAACAATTGAGATTTGAAATTAACATATTTATAAAAACTTTGATTCTTTCACATTTGATTATGAAACCTAAACCATGAATACAAACACATCTAATTCAATAATTGAATGGACACTAAGTCACTCACTCCTCATTCTGTTCAATGCAGAAAACGGTCGAAACCGGACATGGCTTAGTCCACTTAAACAATTACGAATAGACATATATGATTCATAGAATAGAATTCATGAAAACTTATTTCTTTGCCAAAATTATTTGTCAGAATTTGAGCACACAAAAACAACTGTTCATTTTGTTTTTCACAGACATTCACACAATTCCAATCATGAATCAACAACATTATTACATTTACAAAAACACTTTCACAAACCACAAACAATTAAAGCTTTACTGAGTTTGACTTTTGTTGACTACCGATTTTGACCAGTTGACCTTACCGATTTTGACATTTATCCTGTGCACAAGAAAGTAAACTCGGTAAACTAACAGATTCGGTAATGTTTTACCGAGTTTATTCAACATTCAATCCTAACCATTCTATTAGCATTTTATTGTCTTAAAACACTTTTTACACTAAATCTAATGCCAAAGATTATTCAAATGCTAAAACTCGGTAAGACAAGTTTTACTCTAAACTCGGTAATCTAGCAAATTCGGTAAATCTTATTTTTACCGAGTTCAAACTCGGTAATCCCAACTAACTCAAAAACTCCTAAAACATTTATTTCTACTTACGTTTGAGTAATAAGTGAAGTCACAAGCGTTGTAATGAACTTAGATATCGAAAAACACACTTCTACTCAAATTCGGTAAACAGGAGTCGGTAAAAAAGAAAAGTAAAATTGAAATGAAAATCCTTTATATAGCCACCGAAAATAGTTTTGAAAATTGACATTTTCAGTCCCTGTACTTCACTTTTACCGAAAATTGTTGACAAATTTGCACATTCAGTCCCTGTACTTGATATGTACCGATTTTTGTTTATGAATTTTCACACACTCCCCTTTAAACAATGAATCTTTTCAAAAACTCCCCTTTGAAATGACAATTATGTTAAATTCATAGTCCGAAAATGAAAAATTGTTACTTTTTCAAATAAAACTCCCCCTTGAAAATATAACATTTCCAAATTTTATTATCAAAAAGATGTTTGTGAATGAAAATTGTAAAAACTCCCCCTTGGATCATGATTCCGTATTTTGCAATGTAAAAGATTTTAATAAGAAACTTGGAATCATGAAACAAAAGATTGTAATTCTTTTTAAATTATTATATATATAATAATTTTTTTTAATATAAAAATGTGACAAATATTTTTGTTATTTTTGAAAATTTTCAATTTAAAAAAAAATATATTTATTTACATGATTGTGATGTATGATCTTTTCACGAAGATGCTTTGTCAGACTTTCCAACTGAGTTGGAGTCATACATCTCATACTAATGCGATGAACTAGATACTCAAAGCGTTCTTTTGGAAGAAGCGCCTTAGTAAATAGATCCGCTAATTGGTATTCTGTTCCAACAAAGTAAATTTCCATAGTACCCCTCTTAACGTGTTCTTTAATAAAATGATACCGGATGTCAACGTGCTTTGTCTTTGAATGTTGGACTGGATTGCACGAAATAGCAATGGCACTCTTGGAATCACAATACATCGAAATTCGATTGTATTTAAATCCATAGTCAAGCAGTTGAGTACACATCCATATCACTTGAGCACAACATGCAGACAATGAAACATATTCAGCTTCTGCAGTAGACATCGCAGTACAATCTTGTTTCTTTGAATTCCAACTCACGAGCTTTCCACCTAAAAATTATACTCCTCCTGATGTACTTTTACAATCATCTTTACAACCTGCAAGGTCCGCATCTGAATATGCAATTAGTTCAAAACCAGAATCCTTCAGATACCATAGTCCCATGTTATATGACTATCTTAGGTACCGGAAGATCCGTTTGACCTCTTTAAGGTGTTTGACCGTAGGTCGTGCTTGATAACGTGCACATACAAAAGTAGCAAAGGCTATGTCTGGTCGACTGGCTGTTAGATACATAAGCCCTCCTATCATACGACGATAAGTCGTTTGATCAGTAGGAGTGCCTTGTAAATCAGCATCCAGTCTCTCTGTTGCCATAGGTGTGCTCATGGAGACACATTCATCTAGACCATGTTTCTTTAACAACTCTATTGCATATTGTGACTGACTTATGAATATGCCACGGGGAGATTGATGAACTTGAAGTCCAAGAAAGAACTTTAGTTCACCCATCATCGACATTTCAAAATTGTTTTTCATAAGTTTGCAAATCTTTTTGAAAAATCTGAATTTGTTGATTCGAAAATGATGTCATCAACATATACTTGAACAAGTAATATGTCTCCCCCGTGGCGTCTAGTGAACAAAGTTGGATCAGTTATACCTTTATTGAACCCGTGTTCAATTAGAAAAGAAGATAATTTGTCATACCATGCACGAGGTGCTTGCTTAAGACCGTATAGAGCTTTTTTCAACCTGTAGACGTGATTTGGAAATTCAGGATCAATAAACCCTTCAGGTTGGCTAACATAAACTTTTTCTTTCAAAGGACCATTGAGAAAAGTCGTTTTGACATCCATTTGAAAGATAGTGATATTCCTATGAGCAGCAAAAGCAATGAACATCCGAACAGCCTCAAGACGAGCAACAGGAGCAAATGACTCCTCAAAATCAATGCCTTCTTCTTGCTTATAACCTTTAGCCACAAGACGAGATTTGTTCCGAACCACAATATGTTCTGCATCACACTTATTCTTCCAAAGCCATTTGAGAGCAATAACATTCTTTCCTCCTGGTCGTGGAACCAATTCCCAAACTTAAAGTCTTTCAAATTGATTCAACTCATCTTGCATAGACTCAATCCAACTATGATCGGCCATAGCTTCTTTGATGTTCTTTGGTTTAATAGTGCTTACTGTTAATGCGTACATGCAAACCTCAGAATCGGTATGTAGCCGTTGATGAGTCATAACAGGTTTGGAAGGGTCACCAATGACTTGGTCTAGAGGATGATCTTTTGTCCAAATGTGAGTCGAGGGTTGTACTTGATGGAAATTCTGCACATTTGATGGTTCAAGATTTGTTGTTGATGACTCAATTTCCTCATGATTCAGAGAATCATATGGAACAAACTGTGTATTACCATCAAAGTCAGCAGAATCTACTTGATTGAATTCATCAGACTCTTGTAGAGAGATTGGAGAAGTTTGTTCGTCAGATGTTGTAACAACAGGAGGAACCTCATGTGTGTCAACAATGATTAAAGATGTAGAGGGTAAGTCTTCTTGATCATGAGTCGGTTGCACAGCGGAATTGATGGTAGTATTAGAAGATTTTTGCTCAAAATAATCTTCAAACATTGGACCGAACAAATTATCCAAATCCTCTTTTGAAGGAGTATTCATTAATGTAACATTTCTCATTTTCGTGTCATTGTACAACTATATTAATGATCACTATTTATTTTAGCCCAATACGCGTTTACCTTTAATATTTACTTTTAAGCTAAACCGCGTAGACTAGAAATAACCAATGAATGTAAACGGTCACCAAATAAATTAAGGTTTACATCAACCAAGTAAAGAATAATTATTTTGAGAATAATTATGTACCTTGCGTATTTTATTTTTGTTGGTCACGTAAAAGGGTTACGTTTCGCGATAAAATACATTTGGACGCACCCCAGAAATACCTAGACTTACCTAGACTCAAACCAATACCCGTATTAGACGCCTAGACACAAAATTAAAAAGAATCTTGTGCCTATATCACTT
>BQNB010021273.1:0-59209 GCA_026074375.1 Tanacetum coccineum | reverse complement strand
AATGAGCATGACTTTCTTTAATGAATGTGACTTTCCTTGTTTGCTTCAATACTTGCTACATTTTCCATGGCTACTAGGAAATGCAAACCGGACACGATGATTTATAGTGGCTCGGTCACGAAGCTCTTCTTCGCCTTACTCTACTTCCCAAGTACCCAACTCGAGAGTTACTTCACTAGATCAACAAGCCCCCTTCTTGGTGTAGAAAACCTTACAACGTTGCTTACACTTTTCCAGTACAAACCTAAATACCGAGTTCTAGTTCGAGGTAGAACCAACCTAACTTCACTTACATTTTTTGGTATAAATCTAAATACCGAGTCCTCCTTCGGGTATAACCAAATTCGCTATGTTTTATGGACCAACATTGTCACACCCCCAGAAGGGGTCGGGACGGAATACGTGTCTAAGGGCGTGACCTCATAACAATCCAAACACAAAGTAATAAAGAACGACCACTAATCATGGACGTTTGAAAAAGTTGTACTCGTTGCATATGAAATATTAATTAAGTTTTACAACCGGTCATAAGAGAGTTAAATTTAGCGGAAGCATAACAAAGTTTTGATAATGACAACGAGTATATAATAGATAAGTCTTGAAATTGGCGAAGTCACATAGCACATAGACTCCATTTAGCATCAAGAATTAATCTAAGCTAAGCACCTGAGAAAACATGTTTAAAACGTCAACATAATGTTGGTGAATTCATAGGTTTAAGTTAATACAAGAGTGGACCACAAGATTTCAAAACGTATGCGACTACTATAACAGATACAATATAACATAAAAAGTATTTACTGTTGCACTAAGCTCATGACACTGAAGCTAATAATCAACAAGGCATGTTACATCCTGTCACATAGTATTCTTGCCTTTAACCAGTGTCCCAAACCAAAGACCACCATAATGCACATCGACATGACATATACCCGTTTGTTCTTGGCAAACTCGAACAGTGAGCGCTACTCACCCGGATAGGGATAATTAGTCCCAATAGATCTATTTACTCACTCGCACTCCCTCAACCGGTCATCCGGTCGAGAAATTAACAGTTCATGATAATTCGGGTAGTAGTGGGTCTGTAAGCAAACTTAGGCAACACATAAACATGTAAAACTCGCGTAAAGAACTTGTGTCCAATTTAAAAAGAAAACAATGTTTCTCACCCCAAAGTATAAAGCATTTGTAAATCGGTAAAAACGTGGGGCTATGAACTCACCTTAAGCAAATGGTGAGCGATAATCACAACAAATGATGATGATATAAGGAGGTCTAGCCGCGACCTAGATTAAATATGGGTATGACTTAGCATTCGGCAAAGTAACAAGTAAAGCATCCATGTTTATCATTTAAAGCATCCAAGTGTGTTTGTGTTTTAGAAATAAAAGACTTAGAAAATTTACAACATCTCCGTTAAATCACGACACTTGCAAAAAGTTACTATTTATAGAAACTTTCCCTTTTAGGAAAGTTTTTAGTTTCAAAACGTTAATAGTGTCCCCTATATTTGTTAAGTTTCCATATGCTCAAAACGCCCTAACTAGCCTTAATCGCTTAACTTCCTTGTCCGATTCGCTAACTTTTTACCAAACTTACTATTTTTAGTAACTTTATAGCTTTTCCTAAAATATGTTATCGACATTTTTAAATGATACTAATAAATAGGTATGTGTTACTGTATGTTTCTCTAGTGTTTAGAAAGTCTAAAAATGTCTAAAAGTGTCTGAAAACCCATTTTACTGTTCCAAACAGCACATTATTCATCTATGTTGCCGAAAAATGTTTCGAGTTTCATTTGGCTATAACTTGGCCGTTTGAAGTCCGATTTTAAAGTGTGATATATGAAAAACTATCTATTCGAAATAAGCTCTTCAAAAACTACTTTTACGTCTAATGAAAACATTTTTACGTTGCTCAAAACCTCAAAACCATTTTTGGACAGCAAGCACTTTTTGTCTAAAATGCAACCAAAATCCACCCAAACTTCACAATAGTGCCTAGTCTAGCCTAATCTCCGTTCACAACTTATCCACCACAAAACCACATCCTAAACTAACCTAATCCCATCATTTCTATCGTTGCAACACTCATCCCACACTCATCTTACCAAGAACATAATAATAACATCAACATAAAAGCTTTTGTCATAAGACTTCCAACATATTTTTAAGAAGAACAAAAATAACTTGCACTTTCTTTTCTAAAATCACCACAAACACTTGGATCTTTAGATACAAACGTAGATCTATAAAGATAGTAGATGAAATCAAGCAAAGATCAAGAAAGACTTACAAACCAAGAAGAGCAAGTAGTGAAAACACAAGATCTATACCCAAAAACTATAGATCTATAAAAACCCCAAATAAACTTGCAACCCCTAATTTTATAAGTCTTGAAATCAAAGAACTAATGCTTCACAACACCTTAGATATCACTAGAAATGAACTTGGAACACTTGGATCTTGAAGAAAATCAAAGATATAGAAACCCTACAAGAGGTGTTTGTTGGCCGTGGGTTAGGGAGCAAGGGGAGGAAGAAAGAAAATTCTTGGTGGCTTTGAAATTAAATGAATACCCTAAGTTGTGTTATATGTTGGTATATATAGGCCAAAAGCTAGGTTTTGATGGTTCATGGGTGCCCACAAGTGACCAACACACACCAAAGGTGTGTGTGGCCTTGGGTTCGGCCAAACTAGCCACAAGGAGGGGGAAAAAAGAGTCCAAGCCAACTTTGGCTCCAAGTTTAGATCATGGCTTGGTCAAATGAAGTCAAGGGTCTTAGTTTGCATGTGACATGTTGATGGTTAATCCTATTTTGTCTTATATGATTAATATAACTAGCTTATAATTAATCATGTGTTAAGTTAAATCATTTGATTAGAAGAGATTTATGCAAATGATAATATTTTTCTTTGATCATTAACTATGTTTAATAATGCCATATTCATACCTTAAGTGATTAGTCGTCGTCAAGTAAACTTTCGACTAAATAATTTGTTTACGTAAACTTTTACGTAGTATGACATTATATTTGTTATTATCAAAACATGAAGATCATTAAATATAAATATCGTTTTTGCATGAATATTTATATTAACAATCTCCCCTTTTTTGATGATGCCAAAATATAAACTCACGCTTATTTAAAAGTTACTAAATAAGTATTTAGTAGATGAGTTTACATATCTTCTCCCCCTTTTTGTCGAAGCAAAAAGTGCTAAGTGACTTGATTACGAATGCAAAGTAAAAAAAAGAAAGACTAATTGCAAGTTCTCCCCCTCGCTTAAGGCACCAAGGAATCGAGCTATGGATACGTTGCTACAAAACAAAGTTAGTAGACAAGCAAATATATATATGACAATCACAAATGCACACATATACATAATGAACATCCATCATCAACAAAAGAAAATAATGCTTAATCCATTATAAGGGATTCAAACATAAAACTTGGCATTAAAGCCACTACATGATAAATAAATAAAAATAAAGAAAACAATTAAAGGTCTTAAATCTTGGGATATATCATTTTCCCATATAATCCGAGGGGTAAGGTGAGATTTGCATGCGGTTAATGCGGAAAGTAAGGTGGGTGTGGTGAAGGACCAAGGTAGTGTCGAATATATAAGAACATGTAGTTGACACGGTTTCAGAGCATTAGGATTTCATGCCTTGTGGTGCTACAAAATTAACAAAACATGTTGTGGAGGTGAGGCATGTCATTTGGATAAACAAAATCCAAAATGTTAGGAGGATTGAGAAAATCTTGATTTCTAAGATTTGGTGGTGGATGGTGGATGTTTTCTAGTGGAGGTGCATTGTTTTGTACGAGAGGTGTGTTGTTGTTAATGTTAACAAACAAAGGTTGGGTTGATGGTGATGGTTCAAATCCGGGTGGTAGATTTGGAAAACCGAGAGGTGGTCGAGAGACACGTGGTGGTAGAGATGGATTAGATGGGCCCAGTGGCTAATTATCCATGGTTTGAGCATAGGGATCATTTGGTGACATTTATGGTGGAGGAAGTTTTTGAGGTTCAAGTTTTATCGAAATGACAAAATGAAGTTTTGGTGGAGGTGCAACGTGAGTTGGTGTCAGAGACTCACTTGGTGATGATGATGAGGTGTAGTGTGTGCTCTTGCTAGAGATGGATTTGATGGAGCTTATGGTGGTGAAAGGGGTTTCTTTCTAGGAGGTGGTGAAGGTGTTCTCTTATTTGGTTGTTCCTCACTTGAGGATGTGAGATTGACACAGTTTGGATACTTGACACTCATTCTTGTGGTTTTTCTTTTGAAGTTTGGTGAATTAGTTTTGGATGAACTAGTCATGAGAATGAACTAGCAAGGTTGTATGTGAGAAATGTGAAGAAAATGGTGTTTGACGTTGATGATTATAAAGGAAAAGTGGTGATATGAATTGTATAATGGTTCTTGGATTATATGGAAAACATGTTATATCCTAAGGTTTAAGATCCCACATAGTATCATATAGCATAGTTATAAGATAAAGTAGAAAAAGTTAAAAATCAATAAAATTTAAATTTTGGCGCCTAGTCTGGTGAGTCACGGATCCACCAAAATAACTGACGGATCTACCATATGGTGTAGGTCGTAGATTTTCATAAAACCGAACAGATCATGGATATATACCCCAAACACAAAGCAAGATATCATGCAAGCATCATCATCATCTACCACATATCATCCATGAAGGTAAGCGTGCAATTTAACACACGTAATCTAATCTACTTGCACACTATCCTATTAATGGTACACATACTAATTTAACGTAGTTTAATTAAGATCTTAAAGCTTCCTATTACATATTTGTTTTTGAGTTACCATTGAGAATGATCATGATCATGATAATCATGCAAGGCGCATCGATAATCTTCAATGATTTCATCATTGGAAGAAAATTTGCTCATCATGTCCATTGAGGGATTGAGAGAGATGAATTGTTTACTTTTGAGAGAGAAACGCGTAGTTTTAAATATTTCGAGTAGCTTTGAAAGAAGGATACCATAAGGTAATTGTTCATTCGGAGAGTTTTTGAAGTGTAGCATTCCTTTTGCTACAAAATATGCCAGATTGAATGGAGTGGAGGTGGTGATACAATAAAGCATGTATGCTCCACAAGCGGACAATTGTATTTTATGTTCATTGGTACAGAGGATGTTTTCTCTTATAACAATTTCTGTGGTGTTGATCCCACCTGAATTGATCTTGCTTAGCCTGTTTAAAGCTTAGTTATATTGGATAAATCCAAGACAACTATAGTAGAAACTTTGATTATGAATATCAAAGACTATACGGAATCTAGTCAATGATACTAAGAAGAACAGTAAAGAATAAAAACAATAACAATGGTTTTACCAAACTTTCAGCCTTAATATAAAACAAACACTCTTAATAGTGTTAGGGTTTACAAAACCTTGAAGCTATGAATATCAAAAATGTGTATATCTAATATTATGCCCTAGGACCTCATTTTATACACCAAGGAGTCCTACAAGGCTTACAATACTTTCCTAAGTTATCATGATATTCTAAACAAATAACTTATACATATCTTTTACAAAAATAACTTAATACTTATCTTCATAAGTATTCTTGTTCTCCAGTCTATTATCTTGTCTTTATCCATCTTGTTAGCCTTAAAATATGAAGACTTATACGGAATTACATTAGATATTGTAAGGCATGACACGTAGGTACTTATAATGTCAACACTTATAATGTCAAGTTAGGATAGTTTAAGTGTCATACGCCTATATATACCCCTCCTATACTTTCATAGGAGGGTGAGGATAATCATTTTATTTCATAAAGTGTGTATGTTTCTCTCTCTAGAAAACACACACATCTTTCCATCTCTATTTTTCTCTCATAATAATATGGCTCTCTATTTCTTTTATCCTCCGGATCGTGTGCTTTAGGCTAGAATCTTTATGGGTAACAACTGGTATCAGAGCCTAGGAGCGTTTTGTGTTCGTGGTTTGCATTTTAAGGTGTTGTTCGAGCATATTTAAGCTTTTCATGGCTTATTTTTAAGCCAAAAAGCTTCGGCTTTTCATGGTTGGTAAGTTGGCCAGAGAATTTAAAGGTTGAGATGTGATCAACAATTCTCACGGGATATTTCAAGCTACAGAACGTCAATGGTACTTCACAGTCTAAGCAAAATCTTTCAAAATCCTTCAATGTCATTCATAATTTTTCAAGATGTTTGCTTAAGACAAGAACTTCTCGAGTATATGAATGTACACGTCAATGATGCTTCTGAGAGTTCGAAACCATCATGAGGGAATACATGTACTTTGATACTTTGATGTAATCAGGTCAACTTCCAGGGGGAAGTAGTATATATACTACTTTACTTAGTATGGTTTGTGAAGTATTCTACATATGTGGGAAGATTTGTTGCTGATTTCTCGCATGTACCCCCGAATGGATATTCACCAAGACCAAATGTCATGATACAGTATAAGAAGCAGTATTAGTTGATGTAAGATGTACACATGTGAAGGATGAATCCTTCAAGGGATAAATTGCTTACACTCGGGACTTAGTTGACTTTGGTGTAGCAATTCTAATCAACACTATTCTAGAAGAAGAAAAGTGCATTTCTGGATCTTAATTGATTCTGGTGCCACGATTTCAACTTCGAAAAAGGGATAAAGTGTGTATTTTAGGTACTGGATGATTCTTCTACAAAATTCCGTTGTGCACTCTAAAATGTCAATGTTAGAAGATTGTTCGAACTACATCAATGGTTCAGAATCTGCTTAAGATACGGATGTTGGTTTGGGGGGAAGCTGATTCAGAAACTTCGCCAAAAAGAAGTCTATGAAGCAAGCTTTTCAAGACATGCTGCATGAATTGGGGAGAAGTTAATCCAAATCATGCAAACTATAATGGTTCTAGAACAAGTAAAGACACAGAAGACCCAAGCTGGAGAATAAATATCAAGACTAGAAGATAAAAACGTCATCTTCAGCATTGGAAGCACCTTGGATGTCATTATATTTATTTGTATTGTGTACTTGTTAGGAACATTGTAAGTAATTCCGTATGTCTACATATTGGGGGAAGATTGTTAGCCTTAAAATATGAAGACTTATACGGAATTACATTAGATATTGTAAGGCATGACATGTAGGGACTAATAATGTCAAGTTAGGATAGTTTAAGTGTCATACGCCTATATATACCCCTCATATACTTCCATAGGAGGGTGAGGATAATCATTTGTATTTCATAAAGTGTGTGTGTTTCTCTCTCTAGAAAACACACACATCTTTCCCTCTCTATTTTTCTCTCTTAATAATATGGCTCTTTATTTCTTTTATCCTTCCCGACCTTCGGATCGTCTGTTTTAGGCTAGAATCTTATGGGTAACAATTGGTATCTGAGCCTAGGGGAGTTTTATGTTCGTGCTTTGCATTTTGGGGTGTTGTTCGAGCTTATTTAAGCTTTTCGTGGCTTATTTTTAAGCCAAAACCTACGGGTTTGTTTGGTCGGTGTCTATTTTGTGCAAAAGCTTGAAAATTTCTTCTCTTTAATGTTTTTAGCTCATTTGTACAAATGGTTTGTGGTTTTTTTAAGCTTATTTTGAAAGATCTTTGATTCTTTTAAAGCTTTTTACACAAAATCTTGGTCCAAAAATTTTTGTGTTAAAAACCATAAAGTTTGTGTTTTTATGCTTGATATTGCCTTGGAATCCCTAGTTGTACAAGAAAATTTAAGCAAAAACATCAAAAATGTGTCTTTTTTGTGTTTCAAAAAGTGTACTTTTTACACTAGGTGAATTATACACAACATGTACACTGGGCGAATTATACACTTGGCCAGGAAAATTATACATATAACATGCGAATTATACGTATAATCGGCGAACTATACTTATAATAGGCGAACTATACGTATAACAGGCGAACTATACGTATAACAGGTGAACTATACGTATAACAGGCGAACTATACGTATAACAGGCAAACTATACGTATAACAGACGAATTATACATATAACAGGCGAATTATATACACAGGCGATTTATACGCACAGGTGATTTATCCGCACAGGCGATTTATACGTTTTTGCCTAGGTGATTTATACGTTTTTGCTTGGGTGATTTTTACACTTTTGAGATCCGATTTATTCCAAAATTGGAGACGATTTATACCCTAATTTCGCCAAGAACCAAACTTAAACACATTCCACAAACACCAAAGCAAACACAACACTTAATGCTAAAACGATCGTTAAAGATTCACTAAAACGTCAAAACGGCTATAGATTTGGATTTTAATGTCAAGTGATCACGGAATTGATATGGTATCACTTATTTGAGATTGAAGTGGGTTTCACGAAGGCGTCTACTTAATTCATCATCGAGACCTCCTTTTGCTTTCTACCCCTTTTCCCTAAACCCCCTCTATCGATTGATGACTTGCTTGAACGTATAAGGTTATGATTGATACTTGCATTATCTAGTTCTACCCAATGTAAGGAGTTACATTGTAGTACTCATGGGTCATAGCTATCACTTAAAGGAGTTACGTTGTAGTACTCAGTGTCACACGCAGAAGCCAATGTGGATCATTTCAAGAGGTGTTGTACTTTTCATATACTTTGTGATTAGAGTATAGGGTACTTAGAGGCTTTCTTCTGCACTGCTCTTCAATCAACAACATTGCAAGCTTAATTAACAAATTTAGGGGATTTTACATCATTTTCAAGTTTGGTATACCGGGTTTACTTCACCAAGTGGTTACTACAATAGCCGACAGGATACGGGGTTGGTAAGTTAGCCAGATAGTTTAAAGGTTGAGATGTAATCAGCAACTCTCACGGGATATTTGAAGCTACAGAACGTCAATGGTACTTCACAGGCTAAGCAAAATCTTTCAAAATCCTTCAATGTCATTCATAATTTTTCAAGATTTTGGCTTAAGATAAGAACTTCTCGAGTATATGGTCGTACACGTCAATGATGCTTCTGAGAGTTAGAAACCATCATGGGGGAATACGTGTACTTTGATACTTTGATGTAATCAGGTCAACTTCCAAGGGGGGTAGTTTATACTACTTTACTTAGTATGTTTGTGAAGTAATCTACATGCGTGAGAAGATTTGTAGCTGATCTCTTGCATGTACCCCCGAACAGATAGTAAATACTAAATAAAATAAGCTACCATATAAGCCATGGCTTAATAAGCCACAAAACTACAAACTTTCCTAGCTCAATAAGACGAGAGAAAAAAATTGACGTGAAGGAAACACAACTTCACCTTTAAAACTCAATATCAAAACTCACGGCCCAAAAAAAAATCTTGTGGATAGACATTTTAGCCAAAATAGGCCACAAACAATTTTGATTTAGAAAGAAAATTTAGCAATCATTAGATGAAACAAAAACAGAAAAATAAGTTTACTCCTTATAAGCTAAAAATAAGCTGTCCGAATAAGCTTAAACAACCACAAACACAATCACGAATCTACCCCGTGGCTCATGATACCAATTGTTATCCCAAATATTATCCACTTCACAACAATAAGAATAAGCAATAAGCTAGATAATCAAAAAGAGAAAGGAAAGATTGGAAGATTAGATTAGAGAGAAAAAGAGGAGTGGTGGATGATTACACACACATAGAAATGTAAGAAATGACAACCAACACCCTCTCCATGTGTGGAGAGGGTCCTATTTATAGTCTCATATCCACATAAAGTGTATGGACTTTCTTCTTGGGCCGGGCTTGGCTTATCTTGGGCTTTGATCCCGAAACATGGACAATATTAGATTACAATCCAAGCTCATTTAACTCGACTAGCCTATTACTTTACAAGACTTAATCTAAACAAAGACGACCGTAAACATCCTTGTTAGCCTTAAAATATGTCGACTTATACGGAATTACATTAGAAATTGTAAGGCATGACATGTAGGGACTAATAATGTCAAGTTAGGATAGTTTAAGTGTCATGCACCTATATAACCCCCTCCATACTTCCATGGAGGGGTGAGGATAATCATTTGTATTTCATAAAGTGTGTGTGTTTCTCTCTCTAGAAAACACACACATCTTTCCCTCTTTATTTTTCTCTCTTAATAATATGGCTCTCTATTTCTTTTATCCTCCCCGACCTCCAGATCATTAGTTTTAGGCTAGAATCTTTATGGGTAACACATCTGACAGTAGAAACTCTTCAAGCAGTTGTAATCATTCAGCAGTTGAAACTTTTAATACCAGCAGCACTAACTGAGCAGTAGTAACTTCAAGATCATTATGAATCCTTTTAATCCCAACAATCCTCCCCTAAACTTGATGTTTATTAATGAATCTTCAAGTTTCTTCATTAAAAGTCTTCACCATCACCAGGAGGATGCTTTCAAACACTTCATCTACCCTCTTGTTATTTTACCATGAGCTTGAGGAGTTGATAACACATCTCATTCCAGTAGTCAGCTTGAAGTTTCTTGTAGAGCATATTTGTGATTGTTATTGGTATGAGGGAATATCTCTTCTCAACTAACATAAAGATATGAAGATCTTTAAACCTTGCAAAGTGCACTCCACAGGAATAAAACAACTTCTAAACAGTCACTTTATATCCCTGTAGACTTCTCCATACGTTACTCTTAATGTCAGGTTCAAACATTACTTTAAGGTCACCCCATAACACTCTTTCATACTCCTCCTTTGGCCTTGTATTCCCATATTTAGTTTTGACCAACTTCTAGAGGGTTTCTAAGTCTTCTCTATCAATATTCTAAAGCATCTTAATCATTGACGGGTATCTTCTTGAACATCCATCAGCTCTTATCTATTGATAGTGTCTTATTATTCCTTCCCTAACAATCTTGTATTCAACAATCATTGGAGGTTTGGTGGCTAGTTGTATAGCATCAATAGTTACCTTATCATCTTTGACTATCTCCATGTGCTTTTTCAGCTTTGCCTCCTCTTGATCATCATCAATCTTTTGCTTCTTAGCCTTTTCTTGCTCTAACTCATCACCTGCTCTTTTAGTATTGCTTTCTTGCTCTGTATCTGCTTTAGCTTTCTTTGAGTCTTCCACCACCATAGGAACAAATGAATTTACCTCTTTATATACCTTATCAAAGAGCTTCTGAATTTCTTTATAACTCCTTCCTTTCAACTAATGATGCTTGTATCCACCCATATTCCTCAGATATGTACACATTCTATTCCTTATCTGAGCTTTGGTAGGTGGTTTACTCCTTTGATCTGCTGCTCTTTGTGCTGCAAAGAACCTTTTTCTTTTAGCAATCATCTCCACTAACATTCTTAACATTTCTTCAATGGAGTACTTTTCTTGTTCTTCAGCTTGGAGTTTTGCAGCTAATTGCTCATCAACTTTAATCATAGCTTGAATGTTGTCCATTTCTTCTAGAATTGCTGCTATGCTGGCTTCTTCTTGTTTAACTCTTTCTCTTTACATTCTTTCCAACTCTGCTTGTTCTTTAGCATGCAAATTGAGTGTCAATTCTTCATCAAGTGCAATTTGGTCTTTCTTCTTCATTGGCTTCTCAGGCTTAACCATTTTGCATTTACCCTTATCATTGCTTGATGGTTGTGCTGTTGTTGTTGTTGTTGTCTCACTTGGCTCTTGTATAACAACTCCTTTTGCCTTGGGCCTTGTGATAACAGGTGTAACAGTTGTAGCAGCAGTAGTAACAACTTTAGGTTTAGCTGCTTTGATTTCAATTAAGGTCTGAGCCAGTGTTATCTCATCAATAGTTTTTGTTGAAGCACTGATAGTTGTAACTACTTCACCAGCAGTAGTAACTAGATCAGCAGTACTAACTGGGATTGAGCTTGTAGTAGCAGTATTAACCAAAGGCTCTTTAGTCTCTATAACCACCTTTTCAACCCAAATTTCCTGCTCATCCAACACACCTGTATCAAACATCAAATTGTCATCATGCATCTCTTGAGTCTCATCCACCAAAGTTACTTCTGCATCAGCATCAAGGTCAGTAATTTTCCTCCCCTGTTTGAATGCATCCTCCTGAGCACCCAAACTGACATCATTAGAGGATTCTACCCTGTTAGATGAACCAACCTTTCTTAATCTTTTAAGCCTTAGAGTTCTTGACTTCCTTCTCTTTTCCAACTGCTTGACTCTCTTCTTTAAACTAGCAATCTCCTTTGCTTGAGCAGTCTTTGCTTTCTCTAAATTAAGAACTTTCTCTTGTAGGCTGGTACATAAAGTCATCAATTCATTAAGTTGCATTCTATCCTCACCACTTGGAGGTTGATCATAGGAAGGAGTAGATATATGAGCCTTATTTATAGCCTCATTAGTGACAGGCTCTGTAGAACCACTGTCCTTCCTTTGTTTTCTTCTGGACTTTTTCTTTTGAGGCTGAGAGGATGATGGTTGTGTAATAATGGGTGTGGAATGACAATCAGTAGGAGCAGCTAAATCTACACCCATATCTTCTGGAGCTTGAACCATCATAGTAGGAAACAATAGTGTGATCCTGCTAGAAAAACCCTTTCCTTCCCTCTTCATATTGGAAAAAACCTTCTTGGTGTGGGAAGATATAACATAAATCCCTTTATGTTTAGACATCCCCTCAATTTGTTTATCCATGAAGACTTGCACAAACCTTGGATACATAAGAAACTTTACCCCACCCTCTAAGTTCTTCACCATATTGTAAAAAATGTACTTGGAGAAGTTGAATTTTTGGTTTGTGGCAAGACATATGATAGCAGATGCCATAGTGCTACTAAATTCATTCCATGCTGTTATTTTAGCACTAAGGCATTGCAGTATGGTGTGGATAAGGAATTTCCATTGGGATGAAAAATAAGCTTTATAGAATGTACGCTTTTGAGTAAAATTTTCATACCCCATTGTTTCGAATTCAGCAAAAATAGTAGTAGTGGGTAGACAATTTGTCCTTTCAGCATCATCAAACTTAAGATCACTCCTTATACTCTTCTCAGTGATGATCACCTTCCTTTTGTCTACTAGGGCTTGTATTTGATGTTCCTCATTAAATGTCTTAGCCTTGGCGGTTGTCCAGAACTGTTCAATACATGTAGTGTAGATGGTGGGATTAACAGTTAAAGCATATTGAATAGAACTTGCATTTAGAAAATCAATAATTCCCTCAAACCCATCACTTTTTTTTGTTTCTCCAAGAACGCAACCAAATTGTGTGTTTCAGCAAACTTAGGGTTCGACATTGTGTAGGGGTTTGATAATTAAAGATGAAATTGAGTTAGGTTTATGATTAGAGAGGATATCAATGTATAAAATCAATCGAATAAGTGATTGAAACCCTTAATTAAAGTATTTACGATATCACCCTTAACAGTATTAACTTAAACTGGCAGTAGTAATTTATGCCTAGCAGCATTAACTTAACCAGCAGTAGTAAGTTTATGCCTAGCAGCATTAACTAACACTGACAGTAGTAAGTATATGCCTAGCAGTATTAACTTATACAAACAGCAGTAAGGTCATGCCTAACAGCATTAAGTATATGCTTAGTAGCATAAACTAATACTGGCAGCAGTAAGTTTATGCTTAGCAGCATTAACTTTGAGACACCAGCATTAACTCTAATTTCATTCCAAAAATTATTTCCATCATCAATATTGATTCTCTCAAGCTCTCTTTCTGTTTTTAAGCTCACAATATCTCTCATTTCTTTTTGCTCACTTATCACTCTGTCTGTTTTTATTTCCATCAATTCCTTTAGTTTCATGTTGTCCTCCCCACTTCTAAGTGTGTTAACTCTTGAGAGAGGTGGTTCATTAGACTGTTTAGATGCAGCCTCAAACCTAGTTTGAGCTTCTATACCCCCAATATGGTATCTTGGCACCTGGGACCACTACCTGAACTAGTTCCTTGAGGAAAAGATTCATTAAGTTTTGCCATAGATTGGGTCCTATTTATGTTACCACTGTCTTGCTCTGCTTCTAAGCTAGAAGTAGTAGTGACAGCCCTTTCCATTCTGTCTTTACACTCCTTATAGATAGTCTCATCTGCAACAAGGTAAATAGGTCCACTAGACTGAGATATCTCAGTGGTCCTTTTTAGCTTTCTTAGGTTTTTGAGTCTTTTGGGTTAAGATAATGATGAAATAGTGATTGGTTTAAGATTAGATGGTGAAGTAATTATGGATGTGTGTTAGGGATTAGTGGGTTGTCCTGACCCTTCATCTACTTCTGCTTAATATTACATTCCCTTTCATCCAATCTTTAATTTAACCTCCCCTCAAACAATTCTTCAGAGATTAAGCATTCCAATACTTGCAATCAGATATTGAAATCTGCTAACATCAAATGCATTTGTGAGTAAATCTCCAACATTGTGATCTGTGTGAATCTTTATCATCTAAATAAGCTTCTTCTCATTGGAATCTCTGATAAAGTGATGTCTGATCTCAATATGCTTAGTTTTTGAGTGAAATACTGGATTCTTCAGAATAGAAATAGTACTCTCATTGTCAATAAAAATCTTGGTGTTCATAAAGTTGTATCCATAATCAAGTAATTAATTTTGGATCCAAAGCACCTGTCCACAGCAACTAGATGCAGCTACATTCTCTACTTCAGTAGTAGAGTTGGCAACTACTGTTTGCTTCTTGCATTGCCATGAAATCAATCTACTCCTAAGAAATTGACAACCTCCTGTTGTGGATTTCCTGTCTAAACTAGCACCAGCATAGTCACTGTCAGTATAAGCTTCCAAGTCAAATGGTGAATCCTTTGGATACCAAAGGCCTAATTTAGGTTAACCTTTCAAGTATCTAAAGATTCTTTTCACAGCATGAAGATGTGAAACTTTAGGTGTAACGTGGAATCTTGAAAAAGCACATACAGCAAATATTATATCATGCCTTAAAGCTATTAGATACATCAATGATCCAATCATTGATCTGTATAAGTGTACATCAACATTTTTAGCTTTTGCATCTTTGAGCAATGGCTTTGAGGTCTCCATGGGTGTGCTTGCTGTCTTCATAGTTGAAAAGCCAAACTTCTTCAAAATTTCATCCACATACATGTCTTGGCTAATGAAAATCCCATCATCTTTTTGTGTAACTTGTAGTCCTAAGAAGAAAGTAAGCTCACACATAGAACTCATCTAGAATTTCTTATGCATTAATTTCTCAAACTCATTACATAAGGCCTTCTTAGTAAATCCAAAAATGATATCATCTACATATACTTGAACTAGTAGAATATCACCTTTGACTCTTTTAATAAATAAAGTCTTATCTATTTGACCTCTCTAAAATCTATTATCCAATAAATAGGTAGATAAAGTCTCATACCAGGCTCTTGGAGCTTGATGTAGACCATATAATGCCTTTTCTACCTTATAAACTTTGTCAGGGAACTCTAGATCTTCAAACCTTAAAGTTTGACAAACATAGACTTCCTCTTCAATCTTACCATAGAGAAATGCACTCTTCACATCCATCTGGTACACAACAAAATCTTTAAATGAGGCATAGGCTAAGAACAGCCTAATTGCTTCAATCCATAGCAACTGGAAGCAAAGACCTCATCATAATCCAATTCCCCTTTTCTTAAGTGTAAGCCCTGAGCAACTACCCAAGCCTTATGCCTGATTACAAATGCCTCTTTCATCTTTTTTTGTTCCTGTTACCCATTTAGTACAATGCTCTTTTCCATGTGAGTATGTCCACCAAGGACCAAAACTGTTGTAACTAGAAACTAGCAAAAGCTTCTTCTTGCATAGCTCCTATCCAGCTTGGATCTTTAATGCGTGGATTACCTTTTTTAGGCTTCTGCTTGTTATAAGAAGCATGCAAAAGGCAATTCCGAAAATCTTTGTGGTTGATCCTTAGTTAGGCACTGAACAAGCATACCATGTCAGCTTCACATTCTTTGAGTCATCCTAGCTTGTTTTGAGTGCTAAATGTAAGTCACCAATTATTTGTTTCAAACTGGATGATCACTTTATGAATTCTGGTGTATAATAGGACTAACAAGGATATGTGTATCCAAATTTGTCATGTCAGCCTCTGCACCAATACCTTTATCATCATCTGAATAAACAATTTCTTTCAAGTTAGGTATATTTAGATCATGTGCACATCTATAGACTATATCCTCATCAACAGCATTATCTTCTATGCTAGCAGCATTAATGATTAAACTAATAGTATTAATGTTGTTAGTGTTGTTGACATCATTTTTATCCTTTTCTTGATTTACTCTTGATTCCTCTGTATTTGGCACCTCTCTATCTTCATTCTCTAGATCTTTTTTAAAGTTTTTAATGAAAATAAATGATTAAAAATACTAAATTAACTATAAAAATTCTAGAAAAATTACAGAAATTAGCTTATACTAATTAAAACCTAGGAAAAATAATCCCGATATCACAGCTTATTGAATAAGCTGTGGAAATAAGCAGGAACGAGCTTATACGGCTATTGAGCTAAAATTATATAAAAGAATTATTGTGCAAGCGGGTCTTATGGAAAAAGACCCAAGGGCACAGCGGTAGTGTGTGGGTGTGTGGTGTGTTATAAAGGGTTGAGGTGTTGAGGTCGGGGGTTCGAGTCTTGCTCACCCCCGACTTCCGCTTCCCCCTTTTTAAAAAAAAAACTTAAAGAACAAAAGTTGTTAAGGAACCTTTTTTAAGCAACTTTAACAAAAACAATTTAAGCTGAAACTCAAAAATAAGCTCTTAAAGAGCTTATGAAGCTGCTGCCTCAGAAAGTGAGCTTTTGAGCTCCAAAAAGCTAATTTTCACTTATAAGCTTGCACACAACTCATTTTAAGCTCAAATTTGAAAACAAAAACTGTCCTAGAAAGCTAATGATGTATAGTATCTAAATTTGAAAAGCTACTTAAGCTAAAAACACTATAAGCTATCTAAATTAGATGATCTAAGAGGCTAACTTAGAAATTTTGACTAAAAACTCAAAATCTATTTAAGCTATAATGCACATTAAGCTATGAAAGAAGCTGAGCTTTTGACAACTTATCCTACTACTTATAAGCTATAATTATCAACCATAAAACTGGATCTTATAAGCTAAAAATCTAATTTTAAAAAGCTAAGTCTAGTTACTACTGTTTTTGGTTTTTTTAAGGATTTTTAAAAACTTTAGAAGCTAATGTACCCTAGTAATTAAGCTAGAAATTGAAAATTAACTTTTAAACTAACTAGTCCTATATCTAAACTATGAGCCTACTCAATTTTAAAACCTAAAACTTATTTAAACTAGCTTAAATGCAAATGAAAAGGAAAACAGTAGTAACTGCAGTTACTACTGCTGATGCAATTGACCAAAGGGACAAAACCAATTTGCAGGTTACCTTTAAAGGTAAACCTGCATTAGACACTCAAAGAGAGTGTGTCAAAACACTAATCAAGCAAAAATCAAGCCTATGAAGACTTGGATAAATTTTTAACAAGCTAAGAAAAATGAAAAAGTCCCCTGGTGCTCAGGATTGCATATTGAACCTCAAAATGTTTTCAAGCAAAAACTAAGCTCTCAAACCTTTTTAAAACTTATTTAATTGTAAAAACACAGCTGACTAAATTGAAAACACAAAGTAACCTTGACTTTTAGAGGTTAAACAACACTAATCCAAACACCCCTTAAAGCTAGACAGATTTCATATTAGCTTATGATTCTAAAATCTAGTTAATGAAACCTTAATACCAGATAGCTAGTAGCTTATAACTAACCTAGTGAGCTTATTTCAACAACTAGAAAAGCTAGAATAAAAGTCCTACAAACTATTCTAAATATTTTTTTTTTGGTTTTTATGATTTATAGGATAAAATTAGTAAATCTAATTCTAAATTAAGGAAACTAAAGACAAATAGACATTCATCATTAATAAGCAATTAGAAACAGATTTAAGCTCAAATAAGCAACTAAATAAGCATGTAAGCAATTAATAAGCAAATTTAAGCAAAACTATACTAAGAAAACTAAAGACAGAAAAGTTAAGAAGACTTACAAGTA
The DNA here is from genome assembly GCA_026074375.1 of Tanacetum coccineum. Lineage (NCBI taxonomy): Eukaryota > Viridiplantae > Streptophyta > Magnoliopsida > Asterales > Asteraceae > Tanacetum > Tanacetum coccineum. The sequence continues at coordinate 41,201 of BQNB010021273.1, read as the reverse complement.
CCTTAGCTAAACAAAGGCTATATTAAGCTCAAATAAGCATCAACAGCTCTAGCTTATCCCTATGGATAAGCTAGTAAAGTCCTTGGAAGCTCATCCATAGCTAGCTTCCCTTCCATAAGCTTCTAAATCCAATAATCCAAGGTAATTAAGCTGATTTTAAGGTTTAAGTGAATTAAAGACTGAATTAAGCTCAATCACAAGCTTATAGACCTGTGAGAGCTTATAAGAGCTTATTGGTCCGTACACTATCACTAGAACTTATAGAGAGCTTTTGACAAATTTATTAAAGAAAACTCAAATTTCATTAACTAAAAAGGCTTGATTACATTACTTGAAAAGAAAATTACAAAAGTTTAAATGAAAATTACATTGACTTAAAACTTAAAAGCTTAAGCTAAATTTCCTAGAAATCTAAAAGCTACAAAACTAATTAGGTAAGAAAAGATGCCCTTGTGTGATAGGAGTGTAGGGCTATTTATAGCCAACTTCTGATCCTTCTAGACTCCATGGTTGTTACACGCTCCTGCTAATAATGGCCCTTGGATTTCTTCAATGATTGGATCACAAATCTTAACCCTTGGATCATTTACAAGCTCACACGGATTGCCAACGTGGCAATCCGTATGATGTGACACTTGTGTTAGTTTTGTGAGTAAGTTTAGTGCAAATTCCATTTTTTCTTATGCTTCCTCATCATCCAACGTGGCATTCCTTGTTGGGATAGGCCAATAGGGTGCGTTTGATGATGTTTGACTCTGCCCATGTGTACTTTGTTGCCTGAATTTTCCTTTATATCCCTCAATTGGTAAAAGCCCTTTGATTTTGACTGAATGGTAAAAGGTTGGGGACGATGAATAGTGAAAACGGATTTTCCCGCTTTTTTTAACTTATAAGAGTTGGGGGTTTGCTTTGTTGACCCAGGATTTATAATTCTTTGACTTTGGGCTTTTTCTCGTTGACTTGGGCCAAAGGGTAATGGGCTTGGGCTTGGAAATGGAATGAGGGTAACCGGGTTATGGGATTTGGTTTTATAAAGAAAGATAACAAGTGTTAACTTTTATAAATAAAAGTTAACGACCGTTAGGATTTTTAAGGATTATTTTTGTGAATTGGGTTATAAATAAGGGACTGATTTTGAAACTTTGGAATTTTGTCCTTTAGTAACCTTGACTTTTGTTGACCAAGTTGACTGAAAGTTGACCACAGTTTGACTTTGATAGCTTTCTTCCGGCTTTTTGCGTGCTCTTCCGTTCCCGTGTTCGTGTTTGCTCAGTTTTAACCGTTTTCTTGTGATTTTTGCTTTATCCGTACCTACATAATAAGAAAGACAAAATAAGCAATATACAAGACTTTTATGCACAATTTTGGTCTTTTTAGGGTTTATTTTGATATAAAATGGATATGTGTTTCCACACATATCAAAATTCCCCCAAACTAAGCGATTGTGCGTCCTCACGCAATATTATATGCTTTATAACCAAATACCTCAAAACTTCCCCAAACTAAACCTTTGAAAAGTAGCAAAGATTTTTTGTGAGATAGAGCTAATAAATCACAAAGTTAAAAAACACCCCTATTTTCCTATTTTCCTAAAACCTTTAGTATTGAGGGAGGCAAAAAAAAATTATTATTATAATTTTTATTTTTTTATTTATTTTTTACAATGTTATTATTGTCTTTCGTTATTTCACATAACTATTAGGATCATGAACAAGTCAATTTCGATTCCGAGAATGCCCCAAAAAGGATAAATTCCATCGTTCCCAGACTAATTTTAAAATACTTATCCAAAAAACAAGCCTAAAACAAAATCACAGCTAACTATCAGTAAGGATGTCTAACACTACTCTATTTGCAACTTGTGAATTTTTTACTCCCCGACATTTATTATATCTTAAGTGAGTGTGTTATTTGAATTTCACCATTGATCAACTTTTTTGCAACATACTAAGCTTTAACGTTGCCGCCTTAGAATATGATTTAAAGGCGAGAATCATCCCATGTAGCGACTTTCGACCTTGGCGACATTCCCACACCTTACGGCTAAGTGACCAGGCTTTTTGACACCCCACAGAGACTAGTATCGGGACTCACAGACCTTAGGTTTCAACAACTCTCAGGTTTCCCGAATATTCATAGCTTATAAAATAGATTAGTCAAAGTGCAAAAGCATATTTGAATTTAACAAAAAGAAGTCAATTTATTAATTTAAACTTAATTAATATGTTTTAAAAGAGCATATTTGTTCTAAAGAATTTGATGAGAAATTAGAAACACAAACTTTTTCTTTGAAGGTGTGCATGTATGCACGCCTTCAATATGATGCTGAAAATAAAGTCCCCATATATATATATATATATATATATATATATATATATATATATATATATATATATATATATATATATATATATATATATATATATATATAGACAAGCGTTCATTTGAGAAGGCTAATTTTTATGAGAAGGAAAGAAGGGATCCTAGCCCTCCATTAGCCCCTCTTTTTTAGATCTAATGGCTTAGATTAGATTAGGATTTGTATCACACTTTCAATGAATTTACACTTGGAAAAAGCGTAAGGGCTTTTATGTAATTTCACATCCAAAATTCATAGGGGTCTGTTTGCAATTCTGTCATTTGTTACCTTCTTCCAAAAAAATCACTTGATACACAATCGTACCAAAAAACACACACACATAAACACACACTAACACCACAACCATCTCCGGTTGGTTAACTGCTATCATATCCTTCGTCATCTACCACAACACAACCATCTCCGGTTATCAACCATCATATCTCCGTCGTTGACTGCGGCGTTGACTATTCAATTCCTTTTTTGGTATTCAATATTTTGATGAAGAAATCGTCTATTAATCGCTTGAAAGTTGTTCTAATATTGATTTGAATGCAATTAGTGGTAATTATTTTCAATTAATTACTTTTTTATTGGTATTAGGTTTTTGTAATTTTGATTTTTTATTTATTATTTTTGTTATATAAATGTTAGATATTTTCACATGTGAAAGATGCTCTATGCAATCTCAACTTCCAGATATGATGCTCTAAGTTTTGTAGGATTATCTTCACTGGTGAAGATTTTATAGAATAGCATTTTATTTTTTTAGGAATATCTTCTTCAGTGAAATTAATTATTGAGGATTGATGCTTTTGTAGTAGTCGCGTTCTATTTAAGTTTTTTTAGTGATATCTTCACTTGCGAAGATTTTATCAAATATCATTTTATCTTTTTGAAGAATATCTTCACGAGTGAAATTTTTTATCGAGGATTGATGCTTTTCACATAGTCGCATTCTATTTAAGTTTTATAGGATTATCTTCATTGGTGAAGATTTTATAAAATATCATGTTATTCACAAGTGAAATTTTTTATAGACGATTGATGCTTTTGTCGTAGTTGCATTCTATTTAAGTTTTATAGGATTATCTTCACACGTGAAAATTTCATAGAAGATTATTTTAGTTTTATTAAGAATATATTCACTCGCGCAAAAGACTTATCGAGGATTGATGATTTTGATCTTTTTAGATGCCTTAGTGGAAGTGCTTGCAGTTGAAAACAGACTTCATGTCGTTGAAAACAGACTCCATGCCAAAGCTTTAAATGCACTAAATGTATTTTGTGAGACCCTTCTGTTACTAGCTCGATCCAAACATGTTGATGTTCTCATGTGAAGAAGTGGTCCTAGTACCCCTATGATTGTCTCTAGTCCATCAATGAGTCCTGTTTATTCGCCACCTCCTAGTGTAAGAGTGCCCATTTTTTACCAGTTATTGTCTCACTTATTGCACTGCTAGTATGAATCTTATTGGCAATCTCAAATGGGTGGGGTTATCGGTCTTGGTGCATTAGTGGGAAAAGTGACTGTTGAAACATTATGTGTTGAAACATTATGTGTTGAAACACTATGTGTTTTCCAGGTGCTTTGAGTGGTGAATAATGTTGATGAAGCAAACAGTAAAGCCCGCAGGCAGAGTTTTCATGGAGTTGTTGAATTTTTTGGCTTCAAAGCTGTTAAATACCAATGCAACCATAAAAGTGAGAAAAATAGTGTAGTCCTGCTTGGCACTTTTGGCTAGTATAAGTGGTAGTGAAGTTTGAACCCCCCACAAAAATGACCTGTTCCTAACCCAAACCTCGTTGACCCACTATCCAACCTGCCCATCTTGCCGTATTTTAGCCAAACTGACCCAAGGATCTGTGATTTTTGTTATTTGAACTCGTCAAGATTGTTTATAATGCTTATGGACTGTATGTCACTGAATCATGTAGGTGTGAGCCATTTGCAGCATATCATAAAACATATGATTTAGTTCATGCAGATAGGTGTATACGCTAGACTCTGTGACAAAGATAGCCTTATTGGTGAGCGAGTTTAATTACTTGTTTATTGTGTAATTTTACTTGAAACAGGCTTTCTGATGAAAAAGCTGAACGACTTTCTGACAGGATGCAGCAGATAAATATGTCTCAGTGGACTTTGTATTGCTAGAGAAAGTGTTAGGTGGTCGTGGTGCTCTTTCAGAAAGTATCAAAAAGTTCAATAGGAATATATGTGATCTTGAGAATTGTTCGTTCCGTAATCATCTTTCAGGTAATCATTTGCTTCTAGCGTACACAAATTTCATTTATGTATCTAATAGAACACTTCATTCAAAATGAAGATATATTGTGGGTTGCTGGTAAATAAAAAGATATAGAAAGATTATATAATGAAAAGGGACTGTATAATACATGTTTTTACACTACAATTTGTTTAGATGCAAAGGTGTTGTGTGCGCTGGTAGGAGAATGGCTAAAGGATTTGAGAGATGAAGTAGAACAACTGCAGGCTCGTCTTAAATTCAAGAGAAACATTATAGGCTCGTTAAACAAAATATGCTGCAATCTGTTTCCATCTTTCAATCACACCATTGATAAGTTTGAAGTTTTGAACCCACCCAGGTATTATATTTGTATATGACATTACCTATGACTATGAAAAATCATCTAAGTAGATCATATAGAATCTGTATATTCTCATTATAAGATTTCAAGTGAGTAAAGTGCTATATTACCGCAAAGGAGTTGTATCATTCATGGCCTGTGATTTTGTTAAAGAAGTTACCTTTAGCATATAGAAGAAAATTTTGTATAGGATAACCAAATTCTAAGAGAGTCAGATTCTTTTGAGTCATCTTTATTTCTTTTATGAACTAGCATGCAGTTAACACATAACAGTTTGCGCTTTATCTTCTCTCATTGTGATAGAGTTTTAAAAAAAACCATTGAATGCCATCGATCTGTTATATCCTTTTTTTCATAACTTAATCAACTTTACTCTATCAGGTGTGGAGGTGCCATGGTTATCCATTGGATGATGAACGTGGAAATAAATTGGTGAAGTCCACTTCTTGTCCAGTCTTCACTGGTAATGAGCTTGCCGCTCTTGATCTGATTAGAAACTCTCTGAAGGTTGGCGAGCATTCAGTCCTGCTCATGCCGTCCTTTCATTACTATATTAAGTTGCAGCATGCTAACTCACCTATCGACTTCAACATAATTGAAAGAACCAACTTAGGGTCTTTAAGTGAAGGTAATCCTCACACCCAATTCATCTGTATAACAAGATTTGTATATCTTCCTACCTGAGTTCCCTAAAAATTACTAGTGGTTAAAGTATCAAAACTTTGGTCACAAGGAGCTGATTTACTTATTCTAGGTGCAGAGAAATACACACAGACTTCAATAACACATATTGTTGTTTCAGATCATTTCAGAAATTTAGATTTTCCATTGGAGTCTTTGTACTCGGGTGGGTCTAATCTTCTAGAAAACCAAAGATTTTTATAGGTGTTAAAAAATTCAAAAAGTGTTAACTAATACAAAACCATTTGGCTGGACATACTAACTTAGAAACCACTAGTTATATATGTTATCTGTCTGCAGCTAGTTTTATATATGTAAAAGCTCTGTATTCACATCTATATCACTTTAGTTGCTTTATTTGTTGTACCTGAACCATCCTAATCCTGCATTTTACATCACACTGCGTGGTAGTGTTAACCCATTGGTTCAGGACAGTTATTGTTAAGTTGAGGTTCAAATATCAATAATTGACAGGCGCGCCAGTTTCAAGCCATTATGTCCTTCATTTTCGTGATTGCGACAGAAACCATTCGTTTTCACTTTGCATTACTTTAAGCTGTCAAATTTAGCATTTCTTCAACGTGTCTGCGCAGTTGGTAGTAACTGATACAGTGTGTGGTATAGGTACCAAACGTTTCTCATGAAGCTCAATAAATATTCTCAAGTTGAAAGTGGCTATGTTTGACCTCAAAAGTCAAACATAGATTATAATAACTTTTGAGTCTCCAGCAATTGTATAAGCAGAAAAGGCTGTGGAAATAATCGCCAAGGTGAGTTTACATTAGTGATCATGCTTCCATCATCATTTTGTCCACATGTTTTTCTAACCGCAAATGACAAATATGCCCTTCTAGGTATCGAAAGAAAATTTAAAGCAACAGATATCAGAACCTCTGACCCATATGCACTCATAATTAATGGAAATTCACGTGCATACCCTTTAGATGATGACATTTAAAAGCATATTTTTGGATCTTAAAAGCAATGGTTAGTTTAGTTTATATGTAACATAATATGTTTTCTTTGTTCTGCATAACATGTCAAACTTAGGGACTCAAACCTAAATGAAATGTAGGTCACAAGACTTGTTAAAAAGGGAACCATGCTTCAAGAAGCTAATATCAATATCGGGAAAAGTGGCGTTGAGGAAATGCAGGTACTCTTCATAAGTATTTAGCTGTGATTTTTTTTTTTGCATAAAACAAAAATGTACTTTTTTATTTGTGTTGTTTTAGTCATTGTACCAGTACTTTTGTACATCACTGTATTTATTTGTACAACAGATATTTATCAAATTATATAGGTTAACAATAACAACTACTTCCGTAACCCCAGCCTGTTTTGAATTTAGTTATGTGGGCCTCGTTACTGGCTAAAAGGTCTGATGTCTATCGACTATGTTCTTCGAACATTTTGCGTGGATCACACATAAAGCTAGCAGCCAAAAAGATGTTAGATGCTTTGTTTTACCACAAAATAGCTACTTTTGATATCACTCGGGCGAAACGAGTATCCTTAGTGGTATAATAGTTTAACCGTATATGTGTTTCGGTGGCAATACGAGTACCTTGTGTGGTACAATAGCTGACCCATAAGCCTTGGGGTTGCGATAAGAGGTATAATCTGTTTCTTTACTTTTTTGGATCACACAGCTTGTTGGCCAACAAAGCCGAGTCTCTTGATAACCATGTTCTCTTGTGGTTTGGGAATCAACCCCTGACACGTCGCGAATATCAATCTTGAAAGCTGGTTATACCTTTATGTTAAGAAATAATAAATTGCATGCCATTACTCAAACCTAACAATGGCCTCATCATATGAAGTTTGATTGAGCTCCCTTCTATGACGTATATAGGCAAATGGAAATATTCTAACTACCGGCAAACAGTTAGCGGGCAATGAAGTTGGCTCTACCTGTGCTATTAAGATTTCTTAATGACAAATTTGTCTTCCACCACCATTACAAAATTTGTTCGTATTATTTTTGGCACTCATTATTATGGAAGCGTTTGAATTTGCTTATCATCTGGTAGCTCATATAAACTTGGGTCATCTTTTGATTTTCTTCGAGCCTGTTATTCATCTTTAGTGCCTTCATATGCTGATATAAAATTTCATGCAAATTTTCTGCTTTTGCCCACTTACTTATACGCTTAAAGAGTGAGGATATATAGATTTGGTAGTGGCATGCACAGACTATTCAGGTAGTTTTAATGTCTTTATGTGAAGATTATTAATTTTGATCCATGGTAAAGTTTTTGTTTATTATTGTGCTTTTGTGGATCAAGCAATAAATGAGTAATAAATTAGTACAGTAGTATATGACTTGTTAAAACATAAAATTTGTGAAGCACATAGCCAATTGTATGTTGGATTCTGTATGTTGAAGTGTTGTGTTTCTTATCATATGTTAACGTATGCGTGAAAGTAAAGCTGAAACCATTTACTTACTAAGCTTTAAGCTTACGTATTAGTTGTCGAATATTTTGTAGGTTCAACTACTCATACTGAGGATTATGATAAGGAATGTGTTGAATAGAAGATGATAGTTGATGATACTCGTCAATGTTACGGTATATAGATGACATACGAGTAAATTTCTAAATTCATGTGATGATACGCACAAGTTAACCCCATTTCATGCATAAAAGAGTTTTAGAGAACAAGTATAACTGATTGAGATTGACTATACCTTTTAAAATATATAATATATAAATATAAAATACTTATATAAATATAAGAGGGTAAGAATCAAAAAAATCACAATTATAGTAATCCGGGAGTATGATTCCCGGGTCGTTTCCCTAACGAGGAATGCAATTGAAAGCCGATAGTCGTTTTAAGAACCGATGCTTGAATGGAACAAGATTATGATTGGTTTTCTAAAATTATGATAAAATTAAGGCAAAAACTTAAAAACACTTAAGGGAAGACAAATTGTAACTAAAAACGCAAAACGGGACCTAAAAACCCTAAATTATCAAAATTAAGTCCTAAAATGATCTTTTTGGTTTTTATAAGTCTTAATTAACTAAAAAGCTAGGACAAAGAAAACTAGACTAAAAACGAAGGTGATAAGGGCTTAAAAACTCTAAAAACGTGAACGGGATTCCATCCCGTTCTTTAAAAATCAAAAATTTGCAATTTAAGCCCTACGAAAGCAAATCTAATTTTCCTATGTTCTAAATGTTAAAAGAAAATTTTCTAAAAAAGAATTATATTTTTTTATATTTTTATAATTTTTTATGAATTAAAAACGATTTTAATGAAATTAAATATTTAAAAATACTAGACTATTTAATAAAAATCTGAAAAAATTAGCAAAAGTAGCTTGAACAATGCTTGTCCTAAGAAAAATAAACCGGGAAACATAGCTTATCAAAAAAGCTGTCAAATAAGCTAAAAATGCCTAATAAGTTAAAAGGCCTAAAACATCTATAAAAGATTAATGTTGCAAAGTTAAACCGAAAAAGTCCCCAGGGCACGTTGGTAGTGGAGTGTGTGCATAAAATGTTTAGTGATAAGGGTGAGGTCCCGGGTTCGAGCCTTGCTCACCTAGGACTTCCCCTAATCCCAAATGTTTTTGTTTTTGCCATTTTTTTTAAAATCTTTTTACACACACTTATGCACCACATGAAAATAAGCACTTTTTATAACTATAGCTTGTTATGAAAGCCAAGGAATAAGCTGAAAAAGCACAATGAAAATGACAGAATGCTAATTTTTAAACTTAAGAAACAAATTGCAAAAATGCTAGGCTTAAAAAGAGCAAATAAGCAAATGACAAAGCAAGATAAGCAAACACAAATCTCAAGACAACCTTAAAAAGCAAATAGGAACAAAATTTAGCAAATAAGAACAATTATATAAGCCAGAAATGAGCATTTAAAACTCAGCAGTACTAACTTTTAAGTTGGTACTGCTAGTTAAACACTCAAGTCTGCTTGGCTAGAAAAAGGCAAATAAGCACAATGAAATAAGAAATAAGCAAAGGCAGATACTCAACCACATCTAATAAGCACTTAAGAACAAAATTTATCAAGAAATTCAAACAGAAAAGTACTAATAAGCTAAATAAGCACTTAAGCCAAAAACAGCATACAAACAGCTAAAGGGGACTTTAAGGCTTAAAAATAAACCACTTAGAAGAACCTTATGGGAATAGGGCTTGCACTAGCTTATAGCCTGTCCTAAGGGCTTTCTAAAACTGCAAAGAAATTGGAATTTCAAAGACAAATAAGCCACTAAAAGGGCTAATGAAAACTGTTGTCACAGTCATCATGTGCTGACTTGGATTTTCTTAAGAAAAATGTGGTAGCAGCCTACAAATAAGCTGGCAAATAAGGGTTAAAATGAAAAAGAAAGTAAAAACAGATTGAGTACTCCCACAAATGAGCCTATGCTCAAACTTTTAAGCTCTGAAGACAAGTTTAAGTAACTAAAAATTTAAAAATGAAAAAGGGCTTTTAAAAGAGAAAGACACATAACTAGACTATGATAGATTTTGAACAAGACACAAGTAAATCAAAAAGACTATCAACTACTGCATTAAGGTACTCTAAAGACCACTAAAATAAGACTCAAAACAAGGTTTTGAATAACTAAATCAAATGAGCACTTTAAAAATAATTTTTAGCCACAGTTTCAAAGACAACATGAGAAAAACCTTCAAACAAGTTTTAATACTTAAAACTTTTGAAAAACTAATCAAGAACAACTAAAGATAGCTGGTTAAAGTTAGCCAAAAGACCCAAATGGTTTTTAAACCTATTTTGACCCATTTTTACTACTATCCCAAACACCCCTTTAATTTTGAAAAAGTCTTTATTTTTTTAGGCTGATTAACAATGTTTTAAGCAATGGTTTTTAAAAGCAGATAATAAAATAATGACTAATTAGCAATAAGAACTAATAAAAACACACAAATAAGAACTATAATAAGGAAATAGAAATATAAGCAATACAAAGCAAATATAGGCAGTCTTAAAAGAAAAGCTCAAATAAGGACATACAAGGAACAATCAAAGATAACTAAGCATCAATAACCTGAATAAGCAGTAAAAAGCATAAATAAGCAAGAAATAAGCACTTGAACAGTAAAAATGCAAGAAAATGAAAAATGAAAAACTTACAAAAGTCCAAGCTTTTGTATATGATTTAAGTACTCAAATCAGCTTATAACCAACCTATAGCTTATCCACATAAGCACTAAACCCATGGCCATCTAATATTTACCATGCTCTAAGATTCTTCAAGTATTTTTAAATGATTTTTAATGAAACAACTCTTTAAACAACAAGAAACTAGAGAGTTTCCATTGCTTAAGGTTAAACAGCTTATGAGGGTTTTAAATGAAAGCTTTTAGTAACTTAAATAAGACTTGAGAACAAAAAGAGCTTAGAACAGATTTTAAGAAACAAATTCATTAAACTTTAAAACATTACAAGGTAAATTACATCAAAAATAAATAAGCTAAAAAATAAAAATGCTAGGCAAAAAGACTAAGTGCCCAAAGGCTTACAAATGAACCTATTTATACTAATCGAAGGAAGGTTCTAGGAGGTGTGTTTCTTTGCTGAGAACTTTTGTAGGCGTGCTTCTTGTGTGAGAGAGGTCACAAATGTCATCATAGCCATCCAAATTGAGTGTTCCCCAAGCTGTATGATCAAAGCCATTGATTTCTTGTATTTATTCCTTGACGAATGAGATGATTGGAGATTGCCAAGGTGGCAATTGGTGGGATAAGGTGTGGGGGTGTATAGACAAAGTGGAGAAGAAAGGGGAATAGTGTTGGGGTTTTGGCGGGTAGTGAGGACAGACACACGTTTGGTGTGGGAGATGATGAACAGTTCTACGCGCCTTTTTTAAAAGTTCTTGATGTTGGCAAAAATGGTCCCTCCAAGTGTATATCTTTATTACACTGCAAGTCCTTGTGGTGTTCATCTTTGGTCCTTGAAGTTTTTGTTGTGTTGCCCACCGTTAGTCCTTTTTAAGACTAACGAGGGTTAAATATAAAAGAAGTTGGAATAAAACTGAGTAAAAAGTGTTGGTTTGGGCTCTTTGTTGGGCCGGATATTATAAGAAAGAAGTGTTGGGCTTTTTAAGGTTTAAAGGTTTTGTAAAGATATAAGTGGGCTTTCCCGGGCCCACTAGGTGGGTACGGGTGGGCCCACTTTTGGCAATTTAGGTTTTTGGGTTCGGTTTTCGATGCTCTTTCCAAATCCACTTCCCGGGGTTGACTTTGACTTGACTTGACTTTGACTTTTTGTTGACTTTTGGCTTTGACTTGACTTTTCTTTCACGCTCTTTCTGTTCTCGTGCTCGGTTTTGTCGATTTGGCTTCTATTTTTGTCCTTTTCTTGGATATCCATTACCTGCACAATACAAATGCAAAACATACAAATACAATGTATTTTTGGTACGTTTTTAGTCATTTAAGTCCGATTTTAGTGGTCAAAGGTATGTGTAATTAAACGCATACCAAAATCCCCCATACTAAGATATTGCGTGTCCTCACGTAATGCTATAAGTAAGCACTTAGAAAACTAAGAATCTCAATCCCCCTTGACTAATTACCTCGAAAAGTAGCTAAGTGTTCATCAAGGGGAATTAAAGAATCAATAGTTTAGAGAAGCCCTATTTTTACCATTTTTAAAGATATACACTTATTACCACTAATATTTTTGTATTTTTCCTATTTTCTCAATTTTTTTATATATTAGCAACTAACTAATTTGACTTTCGTTATTTTCATAATCGTTAGGGATCATAGAACAAGATGCATTTCGATCCGAGAATGCCTCAAAAAAGGATAAATTCATCGTTCTCGACTTTTCACTAGCTCCAAACTAAGCTTAAAACGATTTCACAGTTAAATATCAGTTAAGATGCTAACACTACTCATATTTGCAACTTGTGAACTTTTCACTCCCGATAATTATTATATATTAGGCGAATGTGCTATTTTGAATTTCAACCATGGATCAACGTTTTACAAAATTACTATGCTTCACGTTCTACCCGAGAATAATGAGTTTGAAGGCGAGATCATCCCATTTAGCGACCTTCGTCTCGGCACATCCCAACCTTGCGGCTAAGTGACCAGGCTTTTGACACCCCACAGAGACTAGTATCGGGACTCACGGACCTTATGTTTCAAAAACTCTTAGGTTTCCCATATATACATTGCTTATTTAAAAACTTAAAATGGAATAGTCAAAGTTCAAAAGCATATTTAAATTTGACAAAAAGAGATCTAATTATTAATTCACACTTAATATTAAACATAATATTGATGCAATTGTAACCCTCGACCTTTTAGAAGGCTGCAACATCGGTTGTGAGCCGGCAAGATGCAGCAAACTTTTATCAGCCCACAACTTATATTTTTCATTTTTCATCATTTTTCATAATTTTAATAATAATTTTTTTTAATTTTATAATATATAGAGAAGACTTCTTTTTGAAAAATTCAAGTATAAGTTTGAACTAAGACTAAATTTTTTGCTATTAACTACATAAAAATTGTTGATTTAAGTTTAATCTCCAAAAATAGCACGTATGATTAGTCCGGTTAAGAGCTTATGGGAGAAAAAGCCACAAATTACATACATGAGCTCTTAAGATTTCCAAATAATCCTTGTTTAGCATCCAACTCATACTTAACACTATCATTTTTCGTTCTTCGCGAATTTCCGCGAACGCTTAGCCTAAATGTTAAGGAACAAGCTAGAGCTCAACACGCTCGATCGGGTCAAAATTTATTCTCATTCTACCCAGCAGGAAAGTCAAAATTGTGACAAAACACTTATTTTATTTTTGAAAATTTTAAATTTTTTTCATTTTTTTGAAATTTTGGTGGTAAAAACGGGATTACGTAAAAACAACGACTGCAGGCACAATCAAATCGATAGATCCCCCCCCCCATAACGTGGCCGACTTAAAGAGGATCTGGAATCATCTACGTGGCGACGGCGCCAAGATTACAAAGCGACACCGTCGCGTTGATATCTCTATAAATATAAATCCGTTTTTAGGGTTTTATGTGTGTAACTTTGGGATAACTTTGTATAAACCTAGGGAGCCGAACCCTAGTCATTTTAGGAGCTTTATAGGTTGTTTTTAGGGCCTCAATACCCTATTGTACTACCTTGACTCCATGTTTTAATCAAGTAAGGTTATTTATCATTAATCATTCAATATGTTTATGTGCTGTTTGATTGATTTATCTTCCTGCTTTCTTTATAACATGTGAAGCTAAACCCTCCTTTGTATTTATCTATGATTGCATGAAACTTAGGTTGTAAATCCCTTTTGTTGTTGCTTTTTGTTGATGAAGGTGCGTCGTTTAGGCGTTTAGAAAAACAGCTTTTGTTGTATCGTGTTGATATGTCTAGGGAAATACGAGTAGTGTTGAAGGATACCATCGGTAACTGTCTTCATACTACCTGATCCCACTGTTTAGTGATCCCTCTTAAGTTATTCTCCATGCCATTTTAATATACTTTATGGGCCTAGGATAGTCTTCATACTGCCTTAATTGCATTTAATATACTCTTATTTAGGACATGTTCAACTATGTGTATGGGGGAAATAAGCCTTAGAAAACTATTCCTCATTGTCATTGCTTCGTTCATTAAAATGATGGGTAATATATTGAAACATAGCATAAAAAGGTAATTTTGACCTAAATTTTAAATTTTTTTATGACACATTCCGACGAAAACCAAGTATTAATAGCGTCTCATGGATAGGAATGTGTGTGACTAGCACAAAAACTCTCAAAATTCCACCCCAAAAATGTGAGGTTCCCCTTTAGATTTTTAGGAATTCGGGTATCCTTTATGATACCCAAGATAAGTTTCTGCCTTTGATTTCACGGAGTTAAGGTTCGAATGCAGTCATATAATTGTCTTTTCCGTCATTATGGCTGTGTTCGTATGGTCTTTTGTCACTTTTCGGTGCATTGGGTATCTGTATTAAAATTATATGAGTGTACCGGTAGTATATTAAATTCTAGAACTTGTTTTTGTGATGCATCCCGAGACCGCATAGTAAGTATTAGGTTTTGCGAAGATAAGAGCACTTGTACCCATGTTTCAAACTTGTAATATGTTATGAGGTTTCACCGATCATTTAACTATCCTACACTTGGCTAGCACCTCATTTTTAGTGTAGGATCCCCTAGTACACCCCTCCGAGCCTATCCTTTTTTATGGTTTCTCGTAATTTTTCTGGTTAAGCCGGACGTTAATGAAGGATTGTCACCCATAAACCAATTGTTACACCCAAATCGCCTTAGCCTACCTTGTATGTTACTTCACTTTTAGTACAATATTGTTTTTACAAACCATGTAATTTCATTTGAGTACACAGGTTGCTAAGTCATTATCCTTGTAAATACAGTTTTGGACGATTAGGATTCATGGTAGTATTCATCTTATAAAGAATTGGGGAAGAAGTAATTTATTACCCCTATAGAGCTCAATAAAGCTCCATGTTATGTTGATTCATCTCAAAACGAGTCCATCATGTTAGATTGTAAACTAATCGAGTATGTTTAAAAGTTCAAGTGTAGGTGGTGTATCTATAAACCCTGATCCCTTCTGATCTCCACCATTTAATAATATATATTATATTAAATTATAAATATAAGATATACTTATAATATATAATATATAAAGAAAAGAGGGTAGGAATCAAAAGATCTCAATTATAGTAATCCGGGAGTATGATTCCCGGGTCGTTATCCCCAACGAGGAAAGCAATTGAAAGTCGAGAGTCGTTTTGAGAATCGATGCTTGAATGGAATAAGATTGATATTGGTTTTCTAAAACTACGAGAAAATTAAGGCAAAAACTTAAAAACACTTAAGGGAAGACAATTTTTAGCTAAAAATGCAAAACGGGAATCCAAACGGGACCTAAAAACCCTAAATTGTTAAAATTAAGCCTAAAACGATCTTTTTGGTTTTTATAAGACTTAATTGACTAAAAAGGACTAAAACAATAAAAGACTATTCACCGTCTCTAATGCACTGATTATGTAAACGGATGAGTAGTTTTGAAAGCTAAAAACTCACTCTCCCTAAAAACATCACTACGCACTCGTGCGAGACTGCAATGTCTCTGTTCTCCTTTACTCCAAAATTACGAAGCTCTATGTTGTCTCAATTAAACCTACGAAAGCAAACCTATGTTTCCTATTGTTGTTAAATTGTGTGTATTTAGTAGAGGAAAATTTTTAAAAAAAGAATTTTATTGTGTTTTAACTTTTTTAAAAGATTTTCTCTTTCTTTATGTATGTAACTTAAAATCAGCCGACTCTTCTACTGAAGTATATCTGACATTTAATAATTATGCCAATATCAATACCATAGAATCCCTGCACATAACTTTATTCTCTCTTATAAAAATACAAATATTACCGCAAACAAATTTAATGTTCAGCTTGTCAGCCAAATCAATAATAGAAGGCAAATATACAATAGACATCTAATTCATAAGCTAGAGAAAATAACAACGCATATATCGAATAGCAGCTATGATCCATACAGAAAGATCATAAGAGTAAGCCATGTATGTATTTGTATTCCATTATATGATAGAGTAGATCGATGTGTTGTAATTATCATCGTGTCGCATATTATCTCTAATTTGTCGTATAGGAACGACATAGCATTACACTAGATCACGAGACAAGAGCTACCGCACAGAGCTTGACATACACTACTCCTCGCGTCTAAGGCCAGCCATCCTCTTCCCCCCCAAGTGTGCGCCGTCCCTAAAACCACTCCATCTGGTTGCATGCGGGCCCTAGGGTCCCACGGTTGGAGTCTTCGCTCACTCGGCTTCATATATCCCAGTGTTTTTGTTTTGGTTAATTTTTTATAACCCTTTCATCATGAAAGCGTGTACACTCGAAAAACAGATAAACAGCCCAATCACCTTCTTTGTCTCCATAAATCAACCTTCTCGAGCATTGTGTTCTTCTAATAAGCCTCTATCAATATAACTGACTAAATATGACTGTCTTTTAATAAATACGAACATCTAGAATATAAACATGAAACCACGGGACAGCAAAATACCCCCGCCATATCAAACTCAAATACTCACTAGCCCAAAAGAGAAAAAAGAAGATGATACTCTGAATAAGACATTTTATACGTGCATGTATGATTTGATTTTATTAAAGAAGTAATAGAGTATCGGCTACAGTGAATAAAGCAACGACATTGCATGCTAATTGACAAGAACCTGATACAGTGATTTTGCTCCTCCCTAACGACTATCTAGTATATTTGTATGAAATAAACATATCTTACAAGAAGAAGTGATCATGTATATTCATAGATCATTACGCTCACGTAGTGAGAAGAAGCCACTCCAATAGATACGGACAGATTCTGAAAAAACAGCCTAGAAAATATCTTGACACTTAAAGAATAAGAAATATAACGCCACAGCCCTATCCACTTCATCATGCACAAGAGACGCAAATAACCAATAGTCAGTATACATCAACTGCGTAAGACCATAGCAATCATAGTGTTAAATTACCAATTTGAGTTGTGTGTTTCAGAACCCTATAGCTCAATAAGTCCTAGTAAAGAAAACGTTGAAACAAAGTATAAAGCACAATTAACTACAATCATCAGACATAAATAGAATAAGCTATAATAGTATAAGAGAAGCACATAATAAATAAGGAAACTTTGTGAGGTCATAAAGACTGAATTGACATCAGATAGAAGAGTAGAACCATGAATTAGTAATCTGAATGGACCCTAAATTTTCGTTTCCTATAACGCATTCCTGTAAAGAGAAAGACTATGCCATACAGAGATCTCTGTCGCGTCTCTAGTGTAGTACTATACAAATTATTCCAAGTTACACAAATAATACCTCAAGACAGAAAATGAAGCAATTGTACTCTCCTCAATAGATATCGTATTAACTAACTCCTGACACGCTGACATAAGCAAATAGATAATATCAGCTAGATTTCTGATGAGTCTGCCTACAGGTTTATAGGAGCATTGAATTACTAAGTCGCTTTTTAAGTCGGCACGCTGATCTGTCCTGACGCCGTCACGATATTCCCTGATGCTTGTTCCTACTATTATAATACGACTTGGCTTTTGTCGCTTCTTATTTCCTGAGCTGACGCCGTCTGTTCCCGCACTCTATTATTGCGCTCTCGAAATTATATGTGTAAGGTACCTGCTAGATCTACTATAACTTAATAGATGTTCCTAGTATAATCTTTGTATAATAGATTACGTATTGTGGGGATAATACACAACTCACAATATACATCAATCTACCCTTTTTAGAGGACAATTATCCAGAAATACGCACTACATTAACAGCCATTCCAAATTTCTACAATGAGCGCCTATCATAAGCAATCTCAAGTTAAGTCACTGAATGTGTAATGACGATTTTTGAATTTGGATCGATTATCGATTGTTGTACATATAGATGAAGGCTGATACAAGTCAACAAGTGGATTTGCCTTGAATGATCCAAGTATAAACTCAGCACTCCTGAGACCCTAGGCCCTATCTAATTCGCCCAAACACCAATGAAGTTAGAAAAGACAAAAAATAGCTCAAATTCTCAAATTTTTTATCCATTAGCAGCTTTATATTAAGCTGATGTTTGTGACAAAATTCCAAATGAAAGAATCAGTCAAATTGTTATAATATCTGTGTTCGAGGACTTATTATCATGTAAAGCTTAGCATTTTTACAACATATCAACGAGCTCTTTTATAGACTACGTAATAGATAACACGCAACATGCAACTGCCCACCTAAAAATATACACAATTCATAGGTCATCAAACAGACCTTTTATATTTGAATATTAACTATCTTTCATACTAGTATGTTAAGTGCAACAGTACAACTAATTCATAATGGTGCAACCGAACACTAGACCCACGCACTATCAAATCAAAACTACTCACTTCCCGCTCCCTCCCTCTTCCTGCACCCCCCCCCGCTCCTTATATCATCACCCTAGATTACAATAGATTTTTTTCAGTGTAAGAATACTGACTCTTTTCCAGTCGAGTGTAGAGTGCTAACGTCACAGAAACTTAATCTATAATATACCAAGAGGTTGTTATATCAGACCCTTAGATAGAATTAGATATATGAGAACCGTGTGTATTGTGACAGCTCTTGTCATTTTTTAGTGTACATAGCTTGTAACCACATCTAACACGAACTTCTCTTGTTAAAGAGGATTACTTTAGTCAGAGATACTTTTGGATTGTGTATAGTGAGTGGCACTCATCGGTAGTGTAAAATGCAGAACATAAGATTCTATAGTATATAGAGATACAGCATCACAGTAGAGCTAAAACAGGACCAAAATGAACAAAAATCCAATAAGGCAAATAGCCAGAATTAATATACTACACCAACTACTGCCTATTAGAGTTTTAGTTGGTTATATTCGCAAAAGAGACATTTAACTTTCTAGAAAAAAATAATAAAATGAAAACAGACACACAGCAACTGTGATCTTAAATATAACTATGGTAAAGTACATGTGTAATGCAGGACCTAAGATATATACTATAAAGTATAAGACTGCGAAATAGAACATCATATCTACTAATAGAAACATTTATGTCTATGAGAAATATCTTTCAGCCAGACTACTTAAGACATACATGAATAGTAAGAGCTATAGTGCTCAATCTGAGTTAAATCAATCGAATACTATCTAATCTTTTCACAGCAGGCTCGTTTTTTGCTTATTCATAAATTATATTAGCGCTACAGTATAGCTACTTGATATATTAATTCCTGTACAAGACTAGCTGTCTATGCAATTCCTAGACAGAGTAGAGATTATGCTGTATATCCACAAGCCGCTCTATAGACAATAATTGTAAAAGCGCCATACTACTCATCAGATACTTGGCCATGAAAGGTAGAGACTCATCAATGTCTATCTACCAAAAGCTTCCGCAGAATACTTACAAGTCTCTATTAATCCGCTCAGTATCATGTAGGTATGTATTGAGAATTATGTAATTTCTCCTAAACTAATGAGGTCGTATAGTAATGAAGTTGATGCTGTCAAGTAAGAGTAAGAGCCATGGCACAAGACTCCAGCTTTAGATAGATAGAGATGGGCTTGAGATGAGCTGCTATAAACAGCTTATGAACAGTACAGCTTATTAGAGCCTACATCTGTATAAGAAGTCAAGATTGGAAGTGCTGTAAATAGCAGCGTCATAATATAGATAATGCTCAAATGTGACTCCCCTTATACTCTATAATCTCAAAAGAACAGAAAAGATACGACAGAGATGATAGATAGATAATCTAAGCATGATAAAAGTAATCTAATCCTACTCAGATTAGTACTCATAAAATATAGCATTAAAACTCTATGCTGTCTGTTAAGAATGATCAAGAATATGCATATGCTATGTAGCCCACTTGTAATATTAATATGCCCGCTAAGCATTATAAAACACACTCACCCCGATTGTAGAATGACCTCTATACTCTAGCAATCCTCTCTGACTCGCTTGATCGAAGAAATAGCATATCAACATCATGACCTGAAGAGCAACAACTTTTGTGACACCGTCACGCGCTCTGTATATGTCTATTAAAACCTCTCCCACATTCCATACCCCATCTCTTTGGGTCAAATAAACGAGTCATAATTGATGAAAAGATAGTTGAGAGTGTCCATTGTATGAATATACTTGTAAATCTCTAACTGCTTATCTACTACTACTCTACCCAAGTTGTGCATACCAAATCCATCTCTGTACTATGCTCACTGGGATACTCTCAATGAAGTTTCAGTGTCTCTACACGGCCTATAAGATAGATCCAGCAGAACTAGGCATCACGCTTGGCTTATGCAGAAGATCGGTCATAATTTATCTTCCATTCTTCTCGTTCAGAGACGACGCTTACGTTAGACGCGCAGACCTTTCCCCCCCCCCTAACACCCCCCCCTCCACTCTCCGTCGCTACTCTTTTTGCACACCTATCATGAGATTTAGTTGCGCTGTCAAATCATTACTGAATTACACGCATTGGGTGTGTAGACCTCATAGAATGAAATTTTGCACCTAACCTGTCAACCTTTTGGTAATAGAAGAGGGGCCTAAAGAGCACAATTCCTCTTATCCATGTAACATCTTTATGTTCCCTTGTTGCGCATTAGTTTACCACCTTTTATTTATTTATGTTTTATTCATTTTCCACCTACATAACCCCATTTACAGTACCACTCCAAAGATTCATACCTACCTCGACACCTAAACCAATGAGAGCTCATCCTGCCACCCACCCTGCACCGATGACGTCTTGCTCTGCCAAGTACATAGCCTCTAACGACGTACTCCCGCCCCACATCATTTGAGGTCCACCACCCCCCCTCGTATATCAATTTTCAATTTACCCTTTGATTTGGTTGCGTGGTTTAAACAGAGAAAAGTAGTCGAATGAATATAAACAAATCTGAACTTTTCCCTGCGCTTCATTTCTTTTCTCTTTTATATCATTATTTGGACCCAAGGGCTTGGGTTCGTTGATTGGATTTTAATATAAATAAAAGAAAAGGGCAGGGTACAAATATTTAGGGTTTTTACGTTATTAGAGTTAAAGAATGTTATCTATTTAATAAAAAGGAGATAATGGTGTTAGGGTTTTTTTTAGGGCTTTTCATGAAATTGGTTTTAACATCTTTGGTTGTTATGGTATTTTCAAGTGTTTTGTCTTCTTCGTGGGTTGGACCATGCTTTGACCATGAGGTTTAACTATGTTGACCAGTGGATAAACAAATCTTCTGGGCTCGTTTGCATCTCTATACGTTTCCCTGTGTACGTGTTTGTTCGGTTGTTGACCCGTGTTCTTGTAATTCTTGCAAATATTCCGTAACTTAACATTCACAAATGGACAAACCAAAGCGTATACAAATAATTTCGCCATTTGTTCATTTTAAGGCAATTTTGGTATAAAAAGGATATGTGATTTCTTACATATCAAAATTCCCAAACTCATGCGTGAATGCTGTCTAACAAAATATTATATCTCTAAAAACCAATGACATTAAAACTTGCCAAACTAAATCCTTTGAACGTAGCAAAAGACTTTTGTGAGTGGAGTTAAAGGCAAAATCACGAGCTTTAAAACACCACCATTGTTCCCTTTTTCAACACGTTTATCACATTTTTTAAGAAATAACATAGAATTTTAGTCTTTCGTTATTTAATAACGTTGGGATCATAGAACAAGATGCTTTCGATCCAAGAATGACACAAATGGATATATTAATCGCCTCAGACTTTTCACTTATCCAAACCAAGCTTAAAACGAATACTGTTAATATCAGTTCAAAGATGCTAACACTACTCATATTTGCAACTTGTGGATCTTTTCAATCCCGCATCAATTTTCTATATTCTTATTTTTTTTTTTTTTTAGTGAGAATGTGACTTTTTTGAATTTCATCCCATGGATCAACTTTGGCAATAAAATTCTATGTTTCACGTTCTAGTCGAGAATAAATGAGTTTGAAGGTCGTGATCATTCATCTTGTACGACTTTCGGTTTCGGAATATTCCAATAACCTTGCGCATAAGGGTCAGTGGCTTTTGACACCTACAAAGACTAGTATCGGGACTCACTTGACCTTAGTGTTTTCTAAAAACTCTTAGGTTTTCCTGTAATATTACATTGCTATAAAATAGAATTAGTCAAAGTTCAAAAGGCATTATGAAGTACAACAAAGATATCTATTGATTATTCAAAACTTTATATTAAACATTTATGCAATTAGTAACCCACGACCTTTTAGTAGGTGCAATCATCGGTTGTGAGACGGAAAGATGCATCTAAACTTTTATCAGTCTCGGATTTATTCTTACTTTGAGTTTTTTTAGATGGATACAACATCGGTTGTGAAGTAACGACATGAGGGTTGTAAACTTTTATAAGCTTCACAGTTTTTATTTTATTATTATTTCTTTTAGTTTATTTTTACTTTATATTAATTATATATAGAGGAAGAATTCTTTTCTGAAATATTCAAGTTATATCGTTTGAATAAGGACTAAAAATTTTTGTATACTCTACATAAAAATTGTTTGTTTTAAGTTTTATTCTAAATCATCCGGCACGTATTATAATCGGTTAGGTGCTTATGGGAGGAAAAGCCACTAAATTACTTAAAATGTATCTTAAGTTTTCTAAATAATACCATGCTTTGAAGCTACTCATATTGACTCAACATTTTTCGTTTTCGCGAATCTGTCAGCGATCGCTTAGCCTTAAAGTTAAGGAACAAGCTAGGCTCAAACACGCTCGATCGGGTCAAAATATACTCTTATTTACCAGCCAGGAATCAAAATTATGGACTAAACACTTATTTCATTATATTTATTTTTATAAATTTTGTAGGAAAACGGAGGTACGTGAAGAACACGGCTGGGCGGCATAACAAATCGATGAATCCCACTCCCCCCTTACTAGGAATTAACATTGTCTAATATTTTAAGAAGGGTCTCTCACGTAAATCTTAGCGTTTATTAAGTATGCTAAAGATTAAACGTTAGTCGATAGTTTAGGATATTGGATTTCCCAAAAACTAATGGCAAGAAAAGGATAGGAAGCTCGAGTTGACGGGTCAAAGAACAGAAATTGAGAGTCTTCAGAAATATTTTGGGTAATTCTACAAATAAAATCACAAGCTCTAAACAACAAGAAACGGAAATGTTCAAGCCTCCTAACTTCACATAAGAAAAAAATAGAAGGGAAAAAGCATGGGTGCCCCACGAAGCGCTTGTTTAGGTCAATAAGCTTGTCCCAATCACCCGAATTCATTGGCTCCTTGGGGAAGGTTTAGAAGATCTGGGAATTTACCTAAAAATGAACAAAAATTTATAAAATAGTACAAACTCACAGATAAAAAAACAAAATATATAACAGTAACAAATAACAACAAGACCACAAAAAAATAAATAAAAAACCATTGTGGATGTCCCCTCCAACGTAGTGCTTAATTCGATGACCGTTCACCTTGAAATTTGGCATGGAGTTTTGAGATAGCTCAACGGTGCCATATGGAAAAACTTGGGTAATGGTGAACGGTCCTGACAAACGGGATTTTAATTTGCCCGAGAACATCTTCAATCTAGAGTTAAAAAGGAGGACTTGATCGCCGATGTTGAAAACGCGGTTTTTTATCTTTGAGTCATGGATCCTCTTTGTTTTCTCTTTATAGATCAAAGAGTTCTCGTAGGCATGATCACGAAGTTCATTTAATTCATTGAGTTGAACTTTACGATGTTCGCCCGCGGTCTCAAGGTCAAAGTTTGCATGTTTTAAGGCCCAGTAGGCTTTGTGCTCGAGCTCAATCGGTAGATGACAGGCCTTTCCGTATACGAGCTTGTATGGGGTACACCCGATGGGTGTTTTGTAAGCTGTACGGAAGGCCCAAAGTGCATCATCTAGTTTATCCGACCAAGAGGCACGGTTCTCGCCTACGGTCCTTTTAAGAATTCGTTTCAAACCACGATTGGATACCTCAACTTGCCCACTTGTTTGTGGGTGATACGCGGTGGAGAGACGGTGAGTAACTCCATATTTAAGCATGACCTTTGCAAACTGGTCATTGCAAAAATGGGTTCCGCGATCACTTATGATAGCACGAGGGGCACCGAATCGGGCGAAGAGAGATTTAAGAAATTTGCAAACAACTCGGGCGTCGTTTGTGGGGAGCGCTTTTGCTTCAAACCTTTTTCGACATGGTAGTCGACCGGTCACGATAATATGATTAGTTCCTTGAAGAGGGATACGGCCCCATGCAAATCGATGCCCCATTCGTAAAGATTTCGGTAAACTTGGGATGGAATTTGAGGCATTTCATCTCGCTACGAAAATTTTTCCTTGTCGATGAATGTGTCACATAAGGTGTCCATGTCATAGGCCATCTTGGTAAATCGTGGGCCATAAATCCTGGAGTCAAAAACCTTTTTAGCAGTGTAGTTGGCACCGTAATGTCCCCTGGTGGGTCCACTATGGCAAGCTGTGAGGATGTCAACAGCTTCTTGGCCAGCAACACATCGCCGGATCATTTGATCCGCACATATTTTGAACAAATAGTGGTTATCCCAAAAGTAGTGTTTAACATCTTTGATAAACTTGTTTTTTTTTTGCTGGGACGAATCCTTTAACATAAAATTCCCCGCGTGATTATTTGCAAATAATCAGGCAACTCGGAGTACTTGAGTTACACGAGAAGTCTCCATATTAGTGTCTCTGAGAGGTGAAACTTTTCATTTTTTCTCTTTGGTCGATAGCACATTTTCATACGGATTTTCTAATCGGGAAAGATGATCGGCCGTGAGATTCTCGGCTCCTTTTGTGTCAATTACGTTGAAATCGAACTCTTGAAGGAGGAGAACCCACCGGAGCAATCTCGCCTTGGAATCTTTTTTAGCAAAGAGATATTTTAGGGCAGAGTGATCCGTATACACTACGCTTTTGTTTAAGATGAGGTAAGATCGGAATTTTTCAAAGGCATACACCACGGCTAACATTTCTTTCTCCGTCGTAGTGTAATGCGATTCCGCCTCGTTCATTGTTTTACTAGCATAGTGTATAGGCCTAAAGTGTTTTTCATGACGTTGCCCCAAGACTGCACCTATGGCAAAGTCACTTGCATCGCACATAAGCTCAAAGGGTAGGTCCCAGTCTGGAGCAATCAAGATTGGAGCTTCAGTAAGTTTTTTCTTTAATGTTTGAAAAGCTTGAATACAATCATCGGAGAAAATGAACGGAGTATTCTTCTCAAGAAGATGAGTCATCGGTCGAGAAATTTTGGAAAAATCCTTAATGAACCGTCGGTAGAAACCGGCATGACCGAGAAAACTCTAAACACCCTTTACAGTGGTGGGATAAGGTAACTTAGCAATTACATCGACTTTGGCTTTATCAACCTCAATCCTTTTTTAGAAATCTTATGGCCAAGGACAATGCCTTCTTTTACCATAAAATGACTCTTTTCCCAATTTAGACAAACATTGGTGTCTTCACACCTTTGGAGCATCTTGTCTACATGAGAGAGGCAATTTTCAAATGAATTCCTAAAGACCAAAAAGTCGTTCATGAAGACTTCCATCGTCTTTTCAATCATATCATGAAAGATAGCCATCATACATCTCTGGAACGTGCCCGGTGCATTGTATAAACCAAAAGGCATGCGACGGTAGGCGAACGTTCCGTAAGGACACGTGAATGTTGTCTTTTCTTGATCATGAGGGTCGATGGGAATTTGAAAGTAACCCGAGAAACCATCAAGAAAACAATAGTACTCATTTCCCGCTAATCTCTCAAGCATTTGATCCATAAACGGTAGTGGAAAGTGGTCTTTACGAGTGGCTTCATTTAACTTTCGCTAGTCAATGCATACACGCCATCCCATAACCAATATAGTCAGAATTAATTCATTTTCATCATTTTCAACAACAGTAAAACCACCCTTTTTTGGTACGCAATGTACGAGGCCTACCCAAGGACTATCCGAGATCGGGTAAATTAATCTGACGTCAAGAAGTTTTTCAACCTCCTTTTTGATGACATTGTGGATCTTTGGATTCACCCGTCTTTGGTGTTGAACCGCCGGTTTGTAGTCCTCTTCCATAAGAATCTTGTGAGTACAAAATTCCGGGTTAATACCCTTGATGTCGGAGAGTTTCCAAGCGATGGCTCGCTTGTGTGACTTCAAAACCTTTATGAGAGCGGCTTTTTCCTTGACACTCAAGTCTTTAGCAATTATGACGGGCAACTTGTTGTCACCTTCTAAAAATGTGTATTTGAGATGAGGAGGTAAGTCATTGAGTTTGACTTCGGGAGGTTCATCAATTGAAGATTTATCAGTTTTAGCTTTATAAATTTTAAGTTCTTTTTGAATTCCAGGAAAATAATTTCCTTGGTTGGGAGGGGGTGATGGATCATCTTTGAGAAATGATTCAAGAAGAAGAATATCCCCCTATGGGTCATAGTAAGAGTCATCAACTTTCGGTGAACTTGGATCATCTTGAAGAGCAAGGAAAGCATCGACTTCCTCAAGAAGAAAATCACTATCCCCGAAGGGAGTGAGAGTCGGAGAAGAGGTAGAGACGATCGGGTCATAGTAAGGAGTGGGATTGCTACTTGAGATCTCATCGGAGAAACTGAGAACTTCTTGAGAATACTCCTCACAAGCCATTTCAATGACGTCAATTCGGTTTTCCGTCATATCATCGTAATTAGAGGAGTATCTCGAAGTTTGGTCAAGATTGAATGTTACGTCTTCTTTTCCAACACGAAGAGTTAATTCTCCTTCGTACACATCAATCAAAGCACGTCCGGTCTTTAAGAAGGATCTCCTAAGAATTAGGGGAACTCGGGGATCGGCATCAAAGTCTACGACTACAAAGTCGGTCTAGAATTGGAACTTTCCTACTTTTATGTCGACATCTTCGACGATACCGATTGGTTGGGTAATCGAACGGTCCGCAAGTTCAAGAGTCATACAAGTAGGAGTGAGCTCCGGAAGAGAAAAGCTTTTTTTTTTCTCCAAGGATAATGGCATGAGATTTAATGCTAGCGCCAGATCGGCCAAGGTAAGGCACTCATCCATTCTGGGGGGAAATCACACGGTATGAGAAATTTGCTGAGGTCTCCAAGTTTTTCGGGTAACTTGTTGAGGATAACCGCCAAACAATGCTCATTTAAAGGTGTTCTAGCCATTTCACTTAATTTTTCTTTGTTTCCAATTAAAGCTTTAAGAGTCTAGGAAAATTTTAGCATAAGAATAAAAGCATCCGTGAGGCTAATTTAGAAACTCAAATCTTTTAAGATTTCGTAGAATTTCTTAATTTGGTCGTTAGCTTTTTTCAGCGCCTTATAATATACGTCTCGAGGATAGGAATGACTTGTTTTCGGGTTAGGCATCAGAGCACTAACGGGAGCAACAACGGACTCAGAATTTGGTACATGGGGTTGAACTTGGACAACCGGAGGTTGGACGTCTTTGGTGCTTTCGTTATTAGTAGGAGGCACCGTGTCCTTTGTCACCTCAGGTTCACATTCCAAGTACCTTTAGGATGATGAACGAAGAAGTAGTACGGAATCGTTGGGTCCTTGATTTTAAGTTGAGACACCGCCTTGTGGTGGTAATACCCTTTTAAATCTACCTTCGGGTTAGTAATGGTATTACTAGGGAGTGTCCCTGAACCTGAAGTAGAAGCGGTATTGGAATTCACAAACTTGGAAAGCATGTCGTTAAATTGGTCATTTGATTTTGCAAGTTTTGATTTTGATTTTGCATATTTCTCATCACTGCATCATTAGCTTTGACATAGTTTGAAAATCATCCTTCAACACACCTTGTGTTTATGGAGCCGGAGCTTAGTAAAGTGGGAGCTTGGGGAACCGGGTGGGGGTTGATTATCGAGCGGTAATAAAATTTGGCCTTGGTTGTGTAATTAGTCCCCCGGTTTTGTGGGTACGGTTTGTGGTTATTTCCTTGGTTTTGTTGAACGGGAGGAAAACCGGGAGGTCGAATTTGATTTGCAATCGGGGCTCGGTAACTGTATTTCCTTGATTGAAATTAGCTGCGGCGGCTTGGGAAACATACTCTTAAATATTGTCACGATAATCGTTGCCATCGGTGGCGGGAAAATTTTAGTAAGAATGAGCACCACCGTAAGTAACACAACTTTCCTCGACCGCTTTTACAGGAGCGGGAGCTTGGGATTGGTTTTTTCTTTTCGACGAAGTAAAGCTTTCACCATCGGTCTTTAAGTTCGTAAACATGGGATAAATTACCCGGGGGTGGAAGAGCTGAATATTTCGGCAACAACCGGTTTGTTACGTGAATTACGACTTTGGATTTGCTCCGATGTAATTCTATAGGGAATTCCGGGGCTCATCATTACTATCCAAAAAGTTACCACCCGCAGTGGAATTCAATGAATCTTGATCATTAGAGTTCAAAGCATTGTAGAAAGTATCGAGTTGGTGTAATTCCGAAAATCCATGATGTGGGCATGCCCGAAGAAGATCATTGAATCAGTCCCATGCCTCATAAAAAGTTTCATCAAATCTTGTTGAAATCTTGTGGATTTCCATTCGAGATTTTGTTTTGAAGGATCGGGAAGAATTTTGTTGATGAATTTTTCGAAACTAAGATCATCCGCCATATGAGAATAATTCGATCGAGGGAGTTTCTTTTTTATAAGACCAAATCCAGGCATTGGGGCATCCCACGAGGTGAGGAATGGGAAAAACATAAGCTTAACCGACGTACTCGGGATGTTCGAGAAATTCATCGTAGAAGTGATCTTGTTGAAATAACGGATGTGAGCATGAGGGTCTTCTTTGTCATGTCCGAAAAATTGTTTGGTTTTGACCGAGGGTAAGCTAACGTGCTATAAGCTCAAGTTGTCCGCGGGGTGATCTCGGGCACAACGATGGAGCCTCGTAACCCTCGGTTGGGTGCTTAGAGCAATTGAGCGCCATAGTTACGAGTTTCGTCAATTCGTTAACTAGGGAGGGCTTGATTTTCAATAGGTTCAACAAAGATTAATGGTTCAACAAAGTCGGTGGGACTTGTTGTTGTTGACTGGTTTGAATGACGAGATTGAGAAACGAGTATTTTCGATTTTTTTTTCACTTTTTTTTGGAACGAGTGCGCATGCACTAAATGTTAAAAAGAGAATTTTATACTACTTTTTTTTCACCTTTTTATATTTTTTTTTTGAGTTTTTTCAACAACGTTATCACAATGTATTTTAATAACGGTTAATTGAGATAGACAATTAAACCTTTAAATAATCAACTCGCTCTTCTCCAAGAACTCTTCAAGATGAAAAACACTAAAGGAGCGGAGGAGTAGGAAAAGCGCGAAGCTATTAAAAACCTTTCTCCTTTAGGGTCGTAGTTCCTAGGAACAACCCGCCTTATACCCCTCTTATAGTTTGTTTAACTTTCGAAGGTGAGCCGTACCTCGCGAGAGACACAAAGCGTATGTTTTTGATCTTTGGTCGGAACTTATTAATGATTAATACCTCACTATGAATGTTATTATATTGATGGTGAATTTTCTTTTTCATTTTTTTTTTCTATGGACATTGTTTTTTTAAATTTACTGAATTTTTTTTTCTATTGTATATTTTACTAAATAAAGAAAATCTCTTTGTATTTTTTTAAGAAAATAAACAAAATAACTTCACTCAGAAGGATCTTCAAACACAAATTGTCAAACGGGTCAACAATCGTATACAATCCTCCCCGGCAGCGGCGCCAAAAACTGACAATCTCTTGATCAACCCTTTAAAAAATATATATATAAATAAATATATACTTATAAATATATAAATATAAGGATAAGAATCAAAAAATCTCAATTGTAGTAAACCGGGAGTATGATTCCCGGGTCGTTATCCCCAACGAGGATTGCAATTGAAAGTCGAGAGTCGTTTCGATAATCGATGCTTGAATGGAACAAGATTATGATTGGATTTATAAAGCTATGAGAAAATTAAAGCAAACACTTAAAAACAATTAAGGGAAAACAAATTTTAACTAAAAACGCAAACCGGGAATCCTAAACGGGACCTTAAAAATCAACTAAGGCAAAAATTAACCCTAAAAATGCAAATTTGGTTTCTAAACATCTAAAATGACAAAAGAAAATTTTCTAAAAAAGATTTATATTTTTTTGACTTTTTTATAATTTTTTATGAATTAAAACCTATTTAATCTATTTAAAATTCTAGAAAATAACAAATTAACTCCTAAAAATTCCAAAAAATGATTTTTTACTTTAGAAAAGTCTAAAATATCATAAAAACTCAGAAAAACATTTTTCACTACTTTTTATAATTAAAAACTATTTCTTAAAATTAATTTAAAAGCTCAGAAATGAATTTAAAAACTAAAAATGATGAAAAGCTCTGTTTTGTATGTGCTAATAATATGTTCTATATATTACTTAGTTTTTAAACTTTGTAAACCTAAAACTATTTATTTTAAATCTAAAAACTATTTTTTTGTAATTTTCTGAATTAATTTACTATTTTTAAATGATTTTCTAAAATTCTAAACTTCAAAAAATAAAGAAAAATAACAAATAAAGAAGGAAAAATTTTAAAAAATGCAGGAAAGTCCTAAATGTTGCAAGGGTCATAGGAAAAATAAGCCGGTTAAGCCAGCTTATCAAATAAGCTCTAAAAAGCTCAAAATAAGCTACGAATGGCTTATGACAAAAAGGGTTGAAAACGTGTATAAATAAATTGATGTTGCAAGATCTAACGGAAAAGTCCCAAGGGCGCTAGTGGTAGTGAGTGTGTTGGTGTAAAAACATTTGGTGAGTAGGGGTGAGGTTCCGGGTTCGAGCCTTGCTCACCTGGGATTTCCCCCAACTCCCAAATGTTTTTTACATGCCATTTTTTACAACTTTTTAGAAAAGCAACAAATAAGCAATTTTTATAAAATCACTTTTTTATAAACCCCAAATAAGCATAGAATTAAGCTGAATAATTAGACAGATTAAGCCTTTTTACACTATATGAGTTAATGCTAAACTATTAAGCATTTTAAGAGCAATTAAGCTAGTGAAAATGACAAATAAGCTAAGACAGATATTAAGTTACACCTAATAAGCAATATGGAACAAAAATAAGCACAAACAAACAAGCTAAGCTAAGCTAAATGGACAGATTACTTAAAAAGCTATATTACTTAAAAAATTTAACTAAAAGTACAAATAAGCCTAAATAAGCTTAACCCTAAAGGAAATAAGATGAATTGAACTTAAACTAACCTAATGAGCAATGTTAAACCTAACTTAAGCAAAAGAAATAAGAAAATACGCTCAGATATGGCAAATAAGCAAAATGGCTAAAAACAGTTAACAGAACAGCAAAGGGGGGCACTTTTGAGCTTAAAAATAAGCTCTTAACCAGATCCTTATGGCAAAGTGGCTTATACCACTTAAAAACATGAACAATAAGCTTTAATAATCAACAAAGAGAAAACATTTTGAAACTCAAATAAGCCATTAATTTTGCTTATAAAAAGTGTTGTTCTTCAAAATTTCTCTCAAGACTTAACTTTTTATTTTTGAAAATAACAACTTTTGGGCTTAAAAATAAGTGAGTAAACAGATCCTTATGGATCTGAGACCAACAAACAGATAAAATTTAAACCTCAAAGAACTTATATCAACAGCCAAAAAGTATTTTGAAATACAGAATAAGCCAGAATAAGCAAGTGAAAAAGCATTTTCTTCTTTTTTCAACACTTAGCAAATTTTTGACAGTTTTGACAAAAACACAAAAATGACAATTGCAGGCTATTAGACTTGATTCTAAACTTGTTTTAACACATGCATTAACACAAAAAACATCACAAAACAACAATAAGCAAAAGCACAATCAAATAAGCAAATGCAATGAGCTATAAGCTAACAGTTTCAAACCATAATCTCTAAAAACCTTAAAAATGAGATTTACTACTTAAAAACTTTAACAAACTGATTTTTAAGACTAATTTAAGCTAAACTAAACTGACTCAAGTATCAAAATGCAATTTTTGACCCATTTTGTCTACTGTCCCAAACATCCTTTTAAGTTTTCTAAGTCCTTTTAAAAGCTGGTTTTCAAAGATATAAGCAAAGTTATTATAAAACAGATAACAAACTAGCAATATTGAACATAAATAAGCACAATCCAATCAAAAATAAGCACTACAATAAGCAAATAATCAATAAGCAGTTTTAAGGCAATAAAGACAGTTTTGCATAAAAACTTAAATAAAAGACATATAAGCATTGAACAAAGACAATAAGCATAAAACTAACATAGGCAAGCATAAAAAAGCAAATAAAAACAGAAAATAAGCAAGAATAAGCAGTTGAATAATAAATAAGCTAAAAACTTAAAATGAAAACTTACAAATACCCTTGCTCAAAACAGGGTTTAAAAAAGCAATCTACAAGCTAGTGAGGTCTATAAGCTCTTCCCTTGCTAGCTTATCATCCAAAGAAGCTGAGGTATTTGAGAATGTGATTTTTTTTGTTTTTCTTCTTAATACTTAATAATTTTTAAAACTCTATAAAAACAGATGGTATAAAAGCTCAAATAAGAGCTTATGATGGTTTATGAAAGACTTTTGATAACTAAAGAACACGAATTCTTAAAAACAGATTTTAAAGCTAAAAACTTAAATTTTCATTAATTCATAAAAAGTTACAAAATTGAAAATTACACTACTTAAGCTCAAAAAAAACATTCACTAACTGTCTCTAAGGGCTTACAAATGCCTCTATTTATACTAAAACTAGGAAGGTTCTAGATCTTAGTTATTCTTGTTGTCTTCTCACTGTGTTTCTTTTGTGAGAGAGCGAGCAGCTGTTTTTCTTGTGTGTGAGAGGTCACAAAGCAATCCTAGCCATCAAATTTGAGTGTCCTCCAAGCCAAATAATCATAGCCCTTAAATCTTTGTCTTTATTCCTTGACGAATGGGATGATTGGAGATTGGCAATAAGAGGAAGGATAAGGTTGGTCGACATAGGGGAGAAGAAAGGGGAACAGTGTTGGGTTGTTAATTTGGCGGGTAATAGAGACAGGGCAATTAAAAAAGATGTACAGTTGTTCCTGCGCCTATTTGAAGTTTGGGAAATGGCAAGAAAGGCCCCTCAAGGTGTATAAGAGCATTGCATCCATTGTCCTTGTTTGGTGCATCTTTAGTCCTTAGAGTAGATATTTGGTTTGCACCATTAGTCCTTTTAAGTACTAACGGGGTTAAGGTTTAAAAGGTTAAGGGGAGTAGAGTTATAAGGGGGTTAACGGGGTGTTAAGTGGTGATGGTGGGCTAGTTGTTGGGCCGGGTATGGTAATAAAGGAACTTGGGCTTTTTATTAAGGTTTAGCGTGTATAAGGTATAAGTGTATAAGTGGGCTGACCTGGGCCCACTAGGTGGGTACGGGTGGGCCCACTTTTGGCAATTTAAGTTTTCGGGTTTGGTTTTCGATGCTTTTTCCAATGCCTCATCACGGGGTTGACTTTGACTTTTTTACTTTTGTTGACTTTGACTTTGTCTTTTTGACTTCTCACGGTCTTTCCGTTCTCATGCTCGGTTTTATCGTTTTGGCTTCGATTTTTGTCCTTTTCTTGGATATCCGTTACCTGCATAATACAAATGCAAAACATACAAATACAATATATTTTTGGTACGTTTTTAGTCATTTAAGTCTGGTTTTAGTGGTCAAATGTATGTGTAATTAAACATATACCACAATTTCCCTAAAGAATGCATCCAGGCCTTCGATAAGCTAAAACAATAATTAACACGGGGCGCTATTATGATCAAACCATATTGGTCGTTTCCATTTGAGATCATGTGCGACGCGAGTGACTACGCTGTCAGAGCAGTGCTTGGGCAAAGGAAAGAGAAACACTTTCAGCCCATACACTACGCCAGCAAAACGATGAGCGAAGCACAAGAGAACTACACAATAACAGAGAAAGAGCTCTTAGATGTTGTCTTCGCATTCAAAAAATTCCATCAATATTTGGTGCTATCCAAAACTATCGTTTCCATATATCACTCTGCCTTGCGGTATCTCTTAACTAAACAAGATACAAAGCCGCGATTAATTAGGTGGATCTTGCTACTCCAAGAATTCGATATCGAGATACGTGATAAGAAGGGCGTTGAGAACCTCGCAGCCGATCACCTTCCGGCTTGAAAACCCCGACTTTAGGAAGCTGACCAAGGCAGAAATTAGGGACCTATTCCATGAAGAACAACTAATGACTATCTCTGATAAAGGTAACGAACCTTGGTATGTCGATTACGCTAATTACCTGGCGAGTCGAGTGTTGCCCTTCCCTTCTACCCTTCGGGAGAAACAAAGTTCTTCAATGATCTAAGGCATTATTTCTGGGATGAGCCCTTCCTATTCAAACAATGTGTGGACCAAATCATACGAAGATGTGTCGCTAGAGATGAGGCAGCGCAAATCCTTCGACAATGTCATAGCGGCCCGTCAAGAGGGCATCACGGTATCGCCACAACTGCAAGGAAAGTCTTCGAAGCCAGATTCCACTGGCCCAATATCTTTCGCGGTGCACGCAAATTAGTCCGGGCTTGTGATGCATGTCAATGAGCCGGCAACATTTCTTTGAGGGATGAGACACCCCAAAAGTACATCCAAGTCTGCGAAATATTCGATGTTTGGGGGGATAGACTTCATGGGGCCATTTCCCTCGTCAAATATAAATAAATACATCCTAGTGGCTATCGATTATGTGTCCAAATGGGTGGAGGCTCAAGCCTTTCCTGCTAGTGATGCTCCAAATGTAGTGAACTTTCTAAAAAGATTATTCATGAGATTTGGAATATCGAAGGCCCTGAAAAGTGACAGGGGTACCTACTTCTGCAACTACCAGGTGGAACGAGCGATGAAAATGTATGGAGTAGTTCATCGATTCTCCACCGCATATCATCCGCAAATAAACGGGCAGGTCAAAAATACGAATAAAGCAATCAAATGCATTCTTGAGAAAACCATCGGAAGCAACATGAAAGAATTGTCCCACAAATTAGCTGATGCATCGTGGGCGTTCCGAACAGAGTTTAAAACTCCTTTGGGAACAACCCCATTTAGAATAATCTGTGGCAAAGTATGTCATCTTCCTGTCGAACTTGAGCACAAAGCCTACTAGGCCATTAAAACCTGTAACATGGACTTAGCAAAAGCAGGAGCGAACAAGTTCTTGCAGATTAACGAGTTAGACGAATTAAGGCCCGATGCATATGAATCCTCCCTCTTTTATAAAGAAAGGACAAAAAGGTGGCACGATAAACGAATAAAAGCGCCAACCAAATATGAAAAGGGCAATAAGGTGTTTCTCTTTAATTCGTGCCTAAGGCTATCCCCAGAAAAGCTAAAGTCAAGGTGGTATGGACCATTTTCAGTAAGAAAGGACATGAAAAATGGAGCAATCGAGGATGGAAGTGAATTCATCGTAAATGAACAACGTGTGAAACCATATCAAAAAGACGCATTAAATGTTGGTAAAGATGATGATATCACACTTGAAGATGAAGGTGAAGTCACGTAAGGACGTGTGACTTCGAGTCTAGCTACAAGACTCAATAATAAATAAAAGCGCTTTTTGGGAGGCAACCCAATATTTATTTTTCTCGCATTTAAGAGTGTCTTGTGTTTTAATTCTTTATCGTTTATTCTTTTATGTTTGAATTATTTGTAATCATGTTTTGTTTTGTTTTTAACTTCGTCTTATTGACAATCAAATGTATTTTGCATAAAATAAGTGTAGGAGAAAATTATCCGGTTTATAAGAACCAATTCAAACATATAAAATAAATTGTTTAGATTAATTCGCGTTAGTTTCGAGTCATATGATTGTAATGATTAATCTTAAGTTTTATACAGTATTTTATGCATGAAATAACTAATAGAATTGCATGCAGGAAATTTTTCAAGAAAAACGAAAGTGAAATTTTCATAGTGTGTGTAGACGGTGTTAGGATTTACTCCTGACGGCGTCGCGCCTCCAGACACGTGAAAATTTGAAAATTTTCTCTTATTTTCTAAAAATAATTTGTACAACATCCAAAATTTGTAATTTTCTTATAAACCTACAGAAACCTATGATTACATACTTTCATCCTATCTTTACTGCTTTCATAGAGTCAACCCTAAAAGTTTCGTTGTATATACCATTATCCTGTAGATTTTACGCCAGGTGTAGTTGTCTTTGTCTTTGATTTACAGGTTATATTTGATGAGAAGAAGCTTGGAAATTCCTAGGAAGTTTTCAGATGACGATTCTTAGAGGACGATTTAACAAGTTATCGCATGTTTCTTCTCCATTATTGAGAAAATCAGGGAAGTACTAGTTTTTTTTACTTGTTTTCTTTTCCCTTTATTCGTTTTACGGGTACTTTTAAGAACATTGAGGACAATGTTCAACTTAAGTGTATGGGGAAATAAGCATTAGAAACTATTTCTTCAATTTCCATTTGCTTTATCCTTAAAATAATGGGTAATATATCGAAACATAGCGTAAAAGGTAATTTTAACCCAAATTAAAAAAAATATGACATATACCGACGAAAACCGATTATTAATAGCATCTCATGGATAGAAATTTATATGACTAGCACAAAAACCCTCAAAATGTGAGGTTCGCCTTCAGATCTATAAGAATTCGGGTATCCATTTTTGATACCCAAGATAATTTATCTTTAGCTTGTTCGAGTTAAGGTTCGAATGCAGTTGTATGTATCTATTCCGTCGTTACGGATGTGTATGTATGATCTTGTCTCCTTGGAACATTGGTATCGGTTTAAAATTATATGAGTGTACCGGTAGTGTATTAAATTCTAGAACTTATTTTTGTGATGCATCCGGAGACCGCATAGTGAGAATTAGGATTTATTAAATGATAAGAGGCAGTAGGATTAACCTATGTTTTAAACATGTATTTGTTATGATGGTCACCTCGATCATATAACTATCCCACACCCTTGCCATGCACTCATTTTTAGTGCATGATACCCCTAGTACACCCCTCCGGGCCTATCCTTTTCACGGTTCTCGTAATTTTCTAGTTAATCCGGACTATGAATGAAGAGCATTGTAACCCTTAAACCAATTGTTACACCCAAATCGTCTTAGCCTATATTGTATGTACTCGCTTTTAGTACATTATTGTTTTAACCCAAGTTAATTATTTGAGTACACGGTTGCTAAGTTCTTATCCTCGTATATACTGTTTTGGGACGATTGGGATTCATGGTAGTATTCATCTTATGAAGAATTAGGGAAGAAGTCACAAAAATACCCCCAATAGAGCTTAATAAGCTACATGTTATGTTGATCCACCTTAATTCGGGTCATTAGTTAGATTATAACTATGAGTTCTAAACTCAAGTGTAGGGGTGTGTTTATAAACCCCAAGTCATGAAATTATGCTTATAAAAAATAGAAAAGAAAAAGAAAAGAGATTGATGTAGAGTTGTGTAGATTTTGTATATCTTTGTTCGAGTGTTTGGCTTAGCAAACCAATCAGCGTGTATACTTATAAATAATTAGCTAACCCTTTCACCCCAAATTCACCCAAAAAGCCACCCCCAAATATATCTCATCCGTTTTCGTTTCCATTAATGTTATCTTACATCTACACATCACAACCCTTTAAAAGACCTATTTGATAGTAATGACTAGTACTTGGGCCTAGCGGTGGAGGTTTGATCCTTTACCAAGCCTATGGTAATTTATATCCTATGACAGGTAATGAATGTTAATTTTCTATTTCCTATAATTGTTATAATTCATTATACACTTAAGTGAAAGAGATAATCCAAACACTTATGTGAAGTGCTAGTATATACTTTCCTTGCTCTTAATTACGAGGTCTAGAAGGTTGTGTAACTGCCTTTAAAGAGTAGGTTAAATGTCCCCCAATATTTCTATTGTCTAGGTAAAAAAACCTATTTGCTTGAGGACAAGAAAATCCCAAGTCTAGGGTATTTGATGATGTGTCATTTTATACACTTTTTCAGGGTCATTTAACCTCCTAAATCATGCAAATATGCTCAGGTTATGTGCTTAATCGTTTGTTTTTATTTTTAGCACTTGGATGGCTTTTGGAGAAAATACACGTGACTTGGGCTCAATTAGAGAAGAAACGGACAAGACCACGACTCCACACCAACTATCTTAAAGAAATTCTAAACAGTGGCTGGAGACGGTGTCGCAAACATTTAGGGACCGCGTCAGGATTATTCAAGAGACGGCGTAAAGGATTTCCAGACGGCGTCAGAACGTAGCTGACTTAAAGAAACCCTAGAAGATTCTACGGGGCAACGGCGTTAGAAATATAAAGCGACGTCGTCGCGCCTCTTTTTATATATATACATATCTATTTTTAGGGTTTTAGTGTGTAACTTTTAGTATAACTTTGGGGAGACGAACCCTAGTCTGAGAAGAAGATTTTAGCAGCCTTTAGGCTCATTTTTAAAGTGTCAAAACCCTCTTATAACAGCCTCAACTGCATGATCTAATCAAGTAAAGTTCATTTATCCTTTATCACTTAATATGTCTATGTGTTTTGTGATAGATTCTTGTTTTTCTTCTTTATTTGCCATGCAAGGCTAGATCTATTAGTAATTACTTATGATTGCATGAAACTTAGTATGTAGATCCTTATTGTGTTGCTTCTTGTGATGGATGTGCGCGTTAGGCTTTAGAAAACTAGCCATATGATATTAAATTGGCATAGACGTCTAGGGAAACGCGAGTGTGTAGAAAGGATACCATCGGTAACAGTCTTCATACTACCTTACCCCTAATATGGTTGATCCCTCTTAAGGTATTTTAATTGCATGTAATATACTCTTAGAGACCTTGTAATAGTCTTCATACTACCTTACTTGTGCGTTGCCTTAACGGAATATTACGTAGACGGCGAGTTCGTGTAATTCGTTCATGACTTAGAAAATACTTACATAGATCATCACAAGTGTGACAAAGCAACATAATTTGGAGAAACATAATAAGGAGTAATGCATGATTAAGTAAATACGTTCGTTTATCATATAAGTTATCACCAAAGTAGTTTAGATTTATTATTAGTTTAATTAGTTAAAAACCAACCAACCTCTCAACCAATGATATTTACCTGCTTTTATAAAAATATATAAAAAGAATCTTCTCCCAACCCCGTAGACCTTTGTTAGATTTTGTTCGAGCATTCCCAACATATTTCCTTAGAGAACGATAACAACCCCGAGTCTTGCCTATGCTACACTACAACGATTAGGTGCACTATCTAGGGAGTTGTAAAACTTCTTGCGAGTCCACAACACCCGCATCACTAACCATAAGTTTCAATTAGAAGTCTTGAGGAACTAAGTGAAGAGGTATGACTCATCATTAGTAGTGACGGCGGTGGTTGAAGGGAGAAGAAGTAAGGCAGGGTGTGTGATTGAGATGGGGGGAAGTATAGTTGTGTGCTTGTGTTTGATTTCTGTGTGGTATAGATGTTACTGAGATAACATATCACCCAATATATAAATTGTAAAATGAAGATGAAGGGTTTTGCAACATATGAGAGTAAAAAGATTAATGGTTGAATGAGTACTTCCACACTCATAATGAGTACCTTCACACTCATAATGAGGACTTGCAGATTAAATTTAAGGATTGGATCTTTAGATATAATAGATATAGATACTTAATGGTTAATATTGGTTAACTCTATAAAATCTGCTCCAATCAAATAAATGACCTTTTAGGTAGGAAAATTGAAACGGATATTAGTCTCTGCTGAGTAGAAAAGTTAATTTAATAATGATGTTTTACCGATTGTCTAGCTAGACAAACGGGGTTCGAATTCATCAACACTTGAAGTAAAGAATGTCTTGACACAGACGTCGACGTAGAGGTACCGACTTATTATTACACTTGAAAGGGGAAATTTTGAAACGATAATAGATATTTGGGGTGAATACTCGTTGTGCCTAAGCCTAATGGGTCAAGGTTGTCAAGATCGGGATCCTACCCAAGATCGTTTTCGTCTTTGCAAGATCGAGATCGTAAGGTAGGATCGGGATCGTAAGATCCTACTATAATGTTATTTTCTTAATAGTCTTTCTAATATTATATAAATCTACAAATGATATATATCATAAACACAAAATTATATAAATGTTTCATAGGAATGTTGTCATAAATTATAATTATAAAATCTTTAAGAAGATTAACTTGTTGTTTTTTTAATATCTAGGAAACACAACCCATAAATTCGTAGATTTTAGTTCGTGGTTCGAGAAAAGTAAGATCGGATCGTAGTAGATCTTAAGATCCTATGGTCAAGATCGGGATCCTATAAGATCCTAAGCAAGCAAAGATCCTACGTAGGATCTGGATCATTTTTGCTTTGCAATATCGTAAAATCGTAAGATCCTAAGATAAAGATCGGGATCTTAACAACCATGCTAAAATCAACACAATCTCAATCTCAACACTCGCAAGTGTTCTCATCACTTTACATCCTATCATTTTCAGGTGGTTACATTACTCATACATCCCTTCCCTCATCTAACATAACTTGTAGAAAACTAACCCCATCATTTCATAGTCCTTCCTAAATTAAGCATAGTTGATCAGGCTAAGCGTAATTTAGGAAAAATACCATGAACTGCTCGGGTTATTTGACTTTCACCATGTTCGAGGTTTTACTAAAAATAGACTTTACTTTCCGGTTATAGTTGCGCTTTTTATTTTATAAAAAACGGCATTCTCTATAACCTTGGCTCTGATACCAATCTGTCACACCTCGTTAGTGGCGAAAACACAGGATGCGACGATACCATTCATCGTACAAGATACAAGATCATACATTTTACAATTTACAATCATGAAACTTGAGTTTACGTACATTTTACAAGTTAAAAACTTGACAAAATACA